>JAQFVV010001218.1:0-93171 GCA_028023455.1 Epiperipatus broadwayi
TTCCTGCATTGATTGTTTTAGTAATTCATTTAATAAAATGAATAAAGTAAAGTTTGTATGAATTAGTCATGTCAGGATTATGAAGATGGAATGACTCCATACAAGGTATTAAAATTGAGACCTTGTGAAAAAAAATAAAAGAGGATACCTTGAATGAATCTGGCATGCTGATTTAGGAAAATCAACGGAGAATAAGAATATGATGTCGGAGAATTGTTAGAATAAAAAAGAAAATAGCTGCAATGTTATTTATACATTTTTTAGAATAAGAAGTATTACAAAAACGATTATTTTAATACAAATTGTGGATAAATGAATTTTGAGTAAAGATGTTTTATTTTAATTAATGCAGGTTTAAAAAAATTCTGACCTTTTTTTAAGCACTCAAAAATATATTTTGGTAACTCAGCCATTATCAAATTCTATCAAATCATAAAACCTCAGCTGATAAATTCCTCAACAATTTAAATGCAGATAACAAAACCCCTATATACAGTATAAGTTTATTTTTATGTTTATTTACAGTATAAGTTACATGCTGCAAGCTGTCAAGATGAAAAATAACTAAATAAAATTAAATGGCATGATTATCATAAAAAATACATTAAGAAACAGAGATGTGATAAAAGTATTACGTGATTGATAAATCGCATTTAGAAATGATTTTGATTTTGGTACGATTCCCTATTTGCATTAAAAATTAAGATTAAACATTTAAAATCGTGTGTTTACATTGATATTATAATTTGTTATTGAACTTGAATGCGAACTTTTATAAAGTATTAAATTTGTTACCTTTTTTTAGTTTCATTGCTTCTTTCAGTTGTTTTAACATTTTAAATCATACTTTTAAGAATAACTTTCTTGAAGTTTATGAACGCTTGCCAAAGCAAAAAGTTCACATTAAAAATACAATGCCGATAAACATATAAATTTCAATTCTGTATGGATTAATTAAAATAAATAAAAATGACCGAAAATCAAACCCAATATATTGAAAATAAACACATCACAAGATATTTCCCATTTTTTCCGGGGGTTAAACCATTTAAAATGAAATTAAAAATTCTCAGCTGAAAATCTCATTAATTAAACACTTACATTCTCCGAAAACATATTTCTTATAAATAATTATAGACATGCTAATGTTTATAGAACTACTTCATGCAACTAAAAAATTTCATAGTTCAGTATATTTGCCAAATCTGCAAAATAGCTTTGAATCTAAGCCAAATAAAACTACGACTTTTTATCAGTTTATTTAGTTTAGGTTTGTTTTTTCAGATAAATAGTCCATAACCAATCCAGAAAGTCATCAATTATTTGAGTGATGAATGAGTATCTAGCTATTCTTAGCAAGATGTATAAAACAAGGTGAAAAACTGCTTAAATTCTCATGACTCAGAAATTGACAGATCTGTTAAGCAATATCTTAATTGTTCTTTCGAGAAAAGCTATTAAATTCACCTGCAACGGGTAAAATAAAATTAGCAAAGTTTTTCATAGAAATAATATCAATTCAATTTATACTATTTATAGAAAAAAATGGATGCTATATTTTTATTTCCATATATAAAATACTTTTGGAATAGTACAGGGTCTATAAAATCCCATGTGTGATCTGCTTCCAATCATTTACTGGACCTACCAATAAAAATATAATCAGGTTATAAGGAGGTGGGGGCGATTTTTGTAGTCAAAGAGAGATCTAATGTGACATCTATTTATTCCAATATTTAATTCACAAAAACCATTATTTTAAAAAAACAAAAATGATATATAACAAAAACAAATATTTTGACCAAAAAAATAAAAATAAAACAAAAACACAATATGGCCAGCAGACTACTAATATGAACATAAGATAGGAATTATATAAATTAAATATTATATAAAAAACGAATATTAAAATGAAAAATCTTTTGTGGTTTTCAACATGTAGATTTTGTTAATAAAATACAAAGACCAGACTTAAATTAACAACTTAAGAAATCATGATCTCTAAGGAATATGTTTTAAGACAAATATTCAGTTGTTTACATTCTATTAAAATAGGATTATTGTTATATACTTAACTAATTTCCGATCAGGTTTGAAATATATCTTGAAGGAATAGCTCAGGCTTACATATTTTAGATTTAAATGCATACGGTACTGCTGCAACATTAAATAGTTCTTATTCATATAAGTGGAGTTTGTTATTTACAATATGCACACACCTTTTCTTCTGAAAATACTCAAATATTTGTGTGTGTATGCACACTCAATCTCATGCACATATCATAGAATGTATAATCTGGCCCAGAGGCTGGTGCAATATAAGTATTTATTATACACAATGAACAAAAAAGTTATATCTTTTACGTCATTGTTCACAAAGCCCTTCAATATAATATAAATATGTATTTATGATTCAGAATGCTGGAACTCTTTGTAATCAATTCATTGTTAAATAAAATACTAGATGTTATATAATCACCAACTTCTGATTATTATAATTTACAATTTAGAAATTGAATGCTTTATAAAATGTAATATTTTGTTTTATAATGAGCTTACTAGATGTCATTTTTAACTTCAGCTCATATAGTTTCAGTTCTCCAATATAATATTTTATGTAATTCATTATGCTATATTTATAAACAAAATGAAATATCTGTTATAGATAACAATAATAAAATCAGAAAAGTACATTCTGTTAAATGCAAATTTAAAATGAATAATATTCCTGTAGTGTAATTTTCACTATACAACTCTAATGTAAAGTAGAAACTGGTTTCTATCCAATTTTAACACTTTATGGAGGGATGTAATCACGAACATATGACCAAAACATAAAAAAGATCTATGGTACACAAGATGCACATTTCTTGCTAATTCAGCACTCATCATTTGGCTCAAACCACTATCTCTTACATATATTTTTATCATTGTTCACTATCTATCTTTAAAAAGGTATGCAACTGTAATTGATGAATTGTTAAAAATATTGGGAAGGGCAGTGTGTATATTATCAAAACATATGCACTCATAAAATATATACTCTTGATTTTCAAAATCTCTTTTACAGAGGGGAAAATGGCATCAATATTTGCGCAATTTCTTCTGTATTTATATAAAAAAATAATGTTGAAAGTGATCCCAAGTTAAGCTTAATTACAAAGTCAAATTATTCAGGCTCAAGCTTTTAGAATTTAAGCTTTCTAACAAGTGGTCGATTATTTAAACCCAGTATGGATTTGTCTGGGTTATTTAGTGTTGATAGATTCATTAATTGATATGTTTGCCAATATTTATATTTATTTGCTGATGGGCAGAATGATAGATGTTATATGTTAAATATAGGTTTCATTGAATTAAACCAATATCCAGTACCAGAGATGACCTATCTGTTAGTATAATTTATAGTGTTACTGGCAATGTGTACAAAGAGATTAGCGAATGCAGTAATAAGATTAAATATCTTCTGAATTTAAAATATATTTATTGAGTGAAGCCCCAACCCATTATGGATTAATGGATTTTAAAGTTTTTAAATTGAGATAGATGCAATGCTTCTACCCCACAGGAGTAATTTGAGCACTGACTAGACTTGTGAAGTAAAGGCTTTTGGGTAAGTTATTATAGGAGTATACTAAGAGATTCTTGTCATTATGAGAAAATTAAATAGGGTGACACGAAAATAAATGGAAAATTATGTTCATGATTAAGAGTTACTAATTTTTCCTATTTTTTCATTGTATTTTTGTTCTTATTCCAGTACAACTAAGATCAAAGGAAAAGCCAAGGAATGAGACAGGATTTCCTTTGAATTTAGTTTCCAATAGTTTACCTGTATATATTATTCATACAAATGTTTGTCCATATTGAACTCTAATTTATACTCCTTTGAATAATTATTCAAAATCTATAATAACTTGGGGACATGTTTCTGAGATGTTAAAAAGACGGTATATCAAGCATATTATCTCTTACATATTTATTACTAGGTCTCTTAAGTAGGTTGTAGTAAAAAAACTTAAGTATTCATTAAATGTTGGAATCCCATGAATGCCAAGGTGACAGGTGTCTGGGTTAGCAATTTTTGTAAAAAATCATCTGCATTAAAAGTATCATCATCCTCTCTCCAATAAAAAATGGGGTGGGCCAGAATATTTTGTTGATTTGCAAACTGTTTAAAAAAACTCATATAATGGAATTAACATGCATTTTCCAGTAATTATTTCATTATTGATCCTAGTTGTGGAGGGTACTTTCTTCATTAGGTGTTGACCTAATGCCCAGTGGATATACTGCTTAGAGAAATAGCCTCTTGTTCTTGATTAATATGTATTCTTTAAGGGATTGACAGGTATTGTTGAAAAGTTTTTTTCAAGAAAGCTACTCTAATATGGTTGTCATCAGTCTTGGCTGAATATTAATAATTTTTTTTATGAAATTTCATCTGCAAGTGTTAATAATTTAATAGGTGGGTGGATGTTCAGGTTAGGTAATCAATGTTAAAAGACAGAATATTTACAAATGTGAACCAGATTTGTGCAGGATATAATTGCATTTTATGTATTTTAAAAAGTTCTATACAAGTCTCTGAAAATAAGAACTCATTGGTCTGGCTAAGGAGTAATATTCTTATTGTTTTTTCAGCTGTTAGTATCTTTCTATATGTAAGATCCAGATCCAAGGTTACAAAGAAAGCTAAATGATCAGAAAGAGTTGAATTTTTTAAAGATGGCCTGATTTGATGATGTAGTACTGATGAATAAAATACTAGGTCAATTAATGGAGAGTGTCTACCATTGGAAAAAGATATGGAATTTTTTGGTAGAAAACCCTCTCCACTCATAAAGGGGATAGCAAATTTGTGAAGATATTTTGATACAAATTTATTATAGGTCATGTTCAAATCACCAAGAAGCAAAAATATAAATAGGAAGAGAAAGCAAGGATAGAGTTAACTGTTAATAATAATCTATTAATTATAGTAGACCCTAGAGATATATAAGCAAATACAATATTTAGAACAAAAGCTTGATAATAAATAAATGAGAATACAGATATAGAATTTAAAAGATCTTAACTGACAAGTTTTAGATATTGACATAATAGATGTTTTCAAAAAAATAGAGAATATCTGATTATGAAGATAATTTTCAGGGTCTGTAACAGAATTGCAAGAGATTTTTGTCTCTGACAGATCTAGTACATGCGGCTGGACAAAGTTACACCATTTAATTAATTGAAAGATTTTCTGTTCAGAGTTTAATTCTCTGATATTAAGAACACCAATATTTAAATGCATGTTCAAATAAAAATATTTAAATTATAATTTATATACAAAAAGCCTATGTGTATGTTTTAAGCTTTTTGTTAAGAATACATTTAGATTTAAAAACTGTGTAATTAAAGGTATATATATATGTTTAACGCTTTTGTTATGTTTGTATTTATAAAATACTGTATTTATTGCTATACCAGAGGAAAAAAAAAGTTTCCTTTTTTTGATATATATTACTAAATAATAAAACTTTTGTTTACTATATTTTATAAAACGTTATTAGCGAAATATCATTTGTTAGCCCCAAGGTTTCCTCTGCTGTTTTTTCTGGATTTAAAAAGAATTCCAAGATTTCATGTTGAATACTAAGTCAAAAACCATAATCTGAATCAATTTTCTGTGTACTAACCTCATTAATTTCAATGAGCTTATTCTTCATGACATTTTACTGTTCAAACTTTTGAATATTATCTCATGAAGTTTTAATCTTTTTAACATATTCATTAGTACTAAGTCCTTCATTATTGCTATCATATTTTTTCAAAGCTTTTTCTACTACACTTCACTTTCAATGACTGACCAGCTTTTTGATTTGATGTGATATTATCGTCTACTTTATCCATAATCAATATATTAGTTTTTGAGGCGGTATCCATGATCTCAATAGGAGATTATTTAAAATAATGGTATTTCCTTCATCCAGGAGTGTAATGTTTTGTTTCTTGATAGGAAGCAAATCTATTTGTGATAGACCATTATTGCAGAATTTTGGCATTTCTTTATCTTCAGAAAATGGAAATTCATCATACCCTCACTGGTAGTCATTCAAATTTGCTGACTTTTTATTAAGGTTTATTTTTTTTTCTGTGCTAATATTTTTTCTAGGTAATTCTGTTATTCTGAAATCAATTACAGAACAATGATGTGTTAGTGTTTCAATTTGGTTTCAGGATTTACTCAATAATTTGGAGCAAGCATTTACTACATGACCATGTTGTTTACAATGAAAACATTGTGGTTTAAGACCACATATTTGCAATAGCAATATGACTTCTTCATGCATAATCAATGAAGGGATTTCATTAGGATTTATATATTTGTGCACTTTGACTTTAAATTCATACATGTTTCCCTATACTGGGACTGATGTGTTTCTTTGGTACAAAGGGTGAAGACTGATTATGATGCTGAATGGTTTACCAAAGTTAGTTATAAATCTATTTATGATCAGGATTATAACAACTAGAGCATGTCTATCCAAGACTCATATTTTTCTTAAAATGTTCTTTTTGTTCTGCATCGTGGAATTCCAAAATGATATATCTAGGGTTCAGATGATTGACAATTCTATCCTACATTATATGTGTGTTTAAGACATCAAAGAGTAGTTTCTTTGAAAACTGCTAAAGTGAGCCATTCATATCTGTTATAGCAATAATAATAAATCTTTCTGTAAAAAATCATTTGAATGAAGCAAACAATTCATTCAAGATTGTAGAATTAAATTTCTCTGAGATTATATTATCTGTTTTGTCTGTCCAGTTCTCATGTACAATGTTATTATGGGGATCTGAGGTCTGAGCCAACATGTCAAGTTTTTCCTTATTTGCATTGCTGGTTTTAGATATGGAAATTCTTTTGTTTAATATCAATATCTCTATCAAGATTTCACTTTGCAACTATAGGTTTTGTCACATTTGCATAAGTTAAACTTTTGTAACTCCAGATTGCAGCAGATACAGCCAATTTCTCACAGTCCACTTTAGAATGTAATTCTAAAAAAGTTACAAGACAGAAAATTTGAATACTTTAATATTTGAACTGTTTCGCCAAAGGTATAAAAACACTTTGAATAATTCAATCAATAATTTCTGCTTAATGTTTTGACTGTAAATCATAAATATTATCTGACGAAGTACAGGAAACACTAAGATAATCACTCTCTAGTGCAAAAAAACCAATTATTATTATTATTATTATTATTATTATTATTATTATTATTATTATTATTATTGCTATTGTTGTTATTATTATTATTATTATTATTATTATTATTATTAATATCATTACTATAATTAAAAAAATTATATATATTTTTTAATTTCATTATATAACCATGAAAATTTGTGTATATATCGGCTCACCTCTTAGTGCACTGCTCTTCATTTTCTACATAAATCCCTTATTAAAGTATACCATATTGCAAAGCATCCTCAGTCAATATACTGCCATGAATAAACTTAGATTTAACATAAATAAAACAGCTGCATGGTTTATATACACCAACAAACCATACAATCAAATGTTCCAAAGAAAGACAACCCCTTTCTCAGACTTCCCATTTTACATGGACTCACAATGAAGAAGACCCTACAAAACAAGCTTAAAGAAAATGCCACACACATTATCAATTCCCTCACAAAAGCTCATCTCTCCTTTTATGATAAAATTCGCTTATTGAATATACTCATAATGACTAAGATTGCATATTATTTGTCTATTGCTAAATTTTCAAAATTGTTTAATTCTGCCATCTTCTTTCTCTCTGCAACAAGCTACTACAGAGCAGGAAGTGATTTACTTGTCCACCTATTAATAATGGTCTGGGCCTCCACAGCACCCAAGTGTTCTATATTCAAAAAACCACAAATTCAATTGCATCAATTGTTCAAAAGATCCCAGCACTATGATCACTATTACAAGTAATTCCTACTGATAGATCTTTCCCTCTATCTGCTTCATTTACCACACCTTATCAATCAATCCTATAAGCATCCAAACAATTAACATTCTCCATGACTAATAAATACACATACTGGCAAACATGTTACACTATATCCAGAAGCTAGGAAGGATTATCATTTCCCCATGATTGGTATTAATAACTGCCAGCTATTGCATTCTTTCAAAAGATAGTTGTTGGAGCCTAAATTTTATAATTTCCTCATCTTAATCTATATGCATTGTCAACATCTCATTTTTTTCTGGTAACGCTACCTACATAAAAATATAAATACATTATGCACCATATGTCAACACTGCAGAAAAAAATCAACATTTCTTCCAGCAATGTTAAGCCCTCAACCAAATCAGGACTACCATGCTAAATACATACAGATTATCAATTGCATCTATATAACAGCTAATTCAATCCTTTCAGAAGATACACTCCATTTCACAGAACATGCAACAACTTTCACACTGTATGGCTTCTTGTGCACTTGTTGCATTTTCACTATTTGCAACAACACCAGAAGAGCTCCAGCTACATTAACCAATAATCTCCAACAAATCAAGGTCCAGGATAACAATACTGAACCCTACCCAGTTATTTTTGCTGCCATCTTGTCACTACTAAAACAACCATTCAATCTATAATAAGTCATAATCCAACAATAAGCACATTGAATAGCATTCAATGGTACCATCCATTAGGCTCAACAAAATTCACCTTCATTAATTGTTGTTAACTCCATCCACCACCAAACTACAGAGTTTACTTTTCATCTATCACAATCTAACAGCTGTCATCATATGTAATTCTTTGTACAGCACCCATAGCTTGATTTTATGCTACGTGGATTATAAGATACCTCCCTGGTATATTACAAGATTAACAATTAAAAGAGCAATAATGAAGATTAATTTAATGACTGTAAATAACTTCCAATATGATGCCAATATTTCAATCTCAGGTCATATATATTTATCTGTGAAATTGGGTTTTATAGTGAACTGTTTTTTTAAGACTTGTAAACTTTACAATAAAGTATGTATATATAAGTACAAATGAAAAAAAATACTTGTTAAAAAGTATATAAACTAATTATACCAATTTACAATTAAATAATTAGCCAAATTTAAAATAAAAAAATCATTATCAATAGTTTTCTTACAAAGAAAGATTTCTCCAATTCAGACTGACTTGGCAGATAAACCATTGAAAATAAGTTTTTAATTTTGGCTTGTTATTTAATTGTGAATTAATGCAATTAGTTTTTATTATATTGATTAGTTTAGATCTGCATTTTGAAATAAACAGACTGTTCTCATGGAACACAATAGTGCATATATGCATATAATTACAGCTGACAATGAAAAGTAGAAATGAAAAAATGAAAACTGACAAAATTTACTTAAAGTTTAAAGTAGTTTAGATATTCACTATTTAAGTAATTTATATTTTTGAAATACTGTAAATTATTTAAAGTTAAATATAAAAAGATCATTTTTTAATACAAATATTTTACTTGAATTATTTCTGAGTTTTGATAAATGTAAATTTTTGATGTAACAAAGAAAGACTAATTTTGTCTAAAATAAAAATATTTTTAATACACATATAATTAAAAAATTCACATCTGTTCTTATTAAAAAACTTAAGGAATTTTTCAAATATATTTTTGTTTTTTATAAATGGAAACTAAAAAAAAAACAGAATAGTAATTTAATTATTATCTTGTTTTTATTAACTATTAATTTTCCTGTTTATATATGTCATATTTTGTAATATAAATAATAGGCTGTGTATAAAGTCACTTTCAAAAGGAAAACAATTGTTGCTAGACTCCATACTAACTAAGTTTGAACTCCAGGTAAAGTAAAGTAGAGCAGCTTCTTTATGATTTCATAAACAATATGTGCAAAGTACATACACTTGTCCAGTTGAAGTTCATACTATCAACATTTTTTTTATACATCTAATAATAAGAACTTATAATACTGATAATCTATATAAAAAGACAGTTTAATCTTGAGAGATGTCAGTATTACACACTGAATGATGATAGATGCATATCTAAGTATTAACATAAGAAACTTCTTGTGGCATAAAAAAAGAAATTCAGACAAAATCTGATTATCTAAAAGTCACATTACTACTGATATTTTTTACACATGTTTAAAGAATAGATGGAAAATGTTGGCAAAAATTGATTTGTTTTAAAAGTAAAATAAGTTTTGAAAAAACTGAATAAATTAATGCACTAATTAGAAAAAAGTAATTAAAAATATTGACCATAAACAAATTTAAAAGCCTCCAGAGGATATAAATTCTAGATATATTTTCTTTGAATTTTATTATGTCATTCATAAAAGATATTGATTTAGAAGACAAATATAATGAAATTGCTAATTTTGGGATTGAGTTTTGATATATTTCTATAATTAAATTGAAAAATAATTATGTTTAAAAGTTAAAATAGTAAAATACTTAAAATATTTTACATTAAAGTATGCACCTGTATGGGAATAATGTAAACACATTTATCATTTAATTATTTGTAGTTTGTTAAAATATAATATTTAATAATAATTAGAATATTTTCTATTACCATACATGACCCTATATATGCATATTGTGCTCATTTCAATTTGACCTATGGCTAAATTTGTAGAATGTATATAAAAGGAAATACAGAAAAAATCATCATCACATTTTCTTATATAGGAAGGGAAGCTGTAGAGCACCCAAGTTTAAACCCTACAGGATCATGTCTCAAAATCCTAAGACAGAAAGAGAGTGGGAGAAGTGTTTATGCTATTTGTTTGTTTGTGTTGGTATAACCCAAAAAGAATAATACATACTTTGAATTATTTAATAGTTATTTTTTTAAAAAGTTAGGATTAGAATACATATAGACAGTTGTATGTGAACACAAACTATTTAGTTAATCATTTTAATATTTTTGAGCATTAACTTTCTTCAAAATTAATCTATACTTGCTAAATTCTGCTATTTCTATTTTTATTCTGTACTTTAAGTTTAATTGTTCTAATAATTTAATTTTGAATATTAAACTATAGTCTGTAGAAAACATTCAAATTTTTAAATAAGCAAGTCTTCCGCATGACAGAGTGTGTGCTTGTATATTACATAGATAAATTTAGTTACACATATATTAATAGAAAGATTCTGTTAAAATCTTTTTTTTTTGGAAAAGCTATATCTGTAAAGAATTGTGTTATATACTAATTAAACTCACAAGGGTTTCAATTGGTAGTACAGCTGAAAAAAGTCAGTGATAGTTGGAGAAAAAGTAATTAAATTTTATAAAGTTAGATTTAAGATATAAAGGTGTGAACATTAAAATAATGGATTTTTCCAGACTGGATTAATTATCAGCAAAGTTGTTAGTCTGGATTTTATATTTTTTTTACCAACAGTAAATTTGAAACAGATGATCAGTTTTAAATTAGACTGGTTAATTAATCAGGTGCTTATTAGTATATTTTTTTACTAACAGTAAATTTGAAGCAGATGATTTTATTAATAAAAATCAGGTTTTCTATCTAATTGGTATAAAGTCTCTCAGTCACTTGGAAAGAGAGATTATAGATTAAATATTGGACTGTGGAAAGGACAAGTTAAAATTCTGCAAGATATCAGTTTGAATTCCTGTCATTTTTTTATAAATTTTTTTAAAAAGTTTTTCTACAAGCTCATGGCAGGATATATATATATATTGTCTGTGTGGCCATTGGGCAGCCATCAAACAATGAACATCTGAAAGTGTCTGAATTAAAAGTATTCCACATCTTGTGACTGATTGGAAAAAATAAAATTGAAGTGACTGATTGCTCATCTATGTTTTAAATAGAAGAACCATTCACCTGCATTTGAAAGCTAATGAAAATAAGTAAACTACTGAAAAGTGTTAAACCATGATAGTTCAGTTATGCCAGTGACCGAGTTCAAACCCCAGCAAAAATTTTAAATATGAAAACAACAGATATCCTTAATCTATTAAAAGAATTATGCTGAACAGGAAAAGAAAAATTCCAGTGCCAAATGGCACTTACTGAAGCAAGTAACTTCATCATTATCATCACCATAAAAGTATTACAAGCCTCAAGTCAAGAAAAGAAAAAGACAGTTCCAGTGAATCACAGAAATATACACATGTTACAGATTGGTGTATATGTTTGCTGCAAAATATATAAACATTTAACAAGCTGAATTTGAACTCTTGGCTAGCCTCAAGAAAAGAAAAGAACTGGTAATATGAATTTTAATTATATATTTTCCTTTTTATGATATCAGGGACTATTAGCAAAATTTTTAAAACAATTTTTTTTAATTTTATCTTTTGTTATCTCTGAAATTTTAAAAGCCAAAATTGAGTAAAACAAAAAGTTTCAGTAATATTAGCTATAAGCTTTATTAATGATTTTATGTATTTTGAGATTATTATACCCACTTATTGATGAATTTTATTTTATAAAGGGTATTATTGTATATTAATTTAAATTTATGAAATGTTATTAATATGTAAAAGATTTTATTATTTTTAAATAATATTTTATTCATAATGGAGATCAACACACACACACACAGTAATATAATCATACTTGCCACATGTATAATTGCATATAAATGTTGAAAATAATGGAAATGTAGCATTAGAGAAATTATATTATGGTTTTTGAAATAATGATTAGTGACCTCAATAGCTTAGAGGGGGAGATAAGTAATTTAAAACTTGTTTCTGTAAATGTTTTACTTTTCTGAATCTAACTAACACTTTTTCTAATTAATCATTTTATTTATTTGTTGAGCTTAGATTTATAAGGTTATAAGAGAATGTGTGTGCAAAGAGTGTTTATTTTTTTAATGAAATATTTTTCTTGTGGACATAAAATTGTAGTAATTTCTTATCCAAATTGGTGTACATTATACTAGGATAAATGTTGGATACTGCCATTGATGGGAAAGGGGGAAGAATTTAATATTAATATTATGATTTAAATATAAAAAACTCATAATTGTTAGTCATATAAATTTTCATTTATATCTTTAAATATTATTTATATTTTAGTAGTCCAGTGATAAATGTTGATTTTTTTTATTAAAAGAGGCATATGTTTTTATTAAGAGTATTGTTACTTTATTAATTATGATCACTCATCACCACTGTTGAATATTAATGGTTACGTTCTAATTTAGATATACTAAAGTTAGCCAAATAATTACGAATTTATAAAAGTTAAATTTATGTTAGGCACTAGTTCCAAAGCTGTGGATGGAAGTGTCATCATCATCATCACATTTTTAAATTAATGATCTAGATAAATGTGTTTAATGGCCATAGATAAATAATGATTTTCACTGTAATTGGTTATCATTTGTGAGTCATTATAAGATAATAACCACCATTCCATCATCCACATTTTTCAAGTATAAGTGAATTGCCACCATAAATTGATAGTGTTTAATATGAGCTAGAAAAACCGATGAAAATATTGAAATGCATCTATAATGTTAAAATCTAAGTGACAATTTTTGTCTGATGAATTTTATAGGCACAACTTAAGCATGTTTTTGTTTTCCTTAATGTTAGTGCAAATGTGATATGGGTCTAAAATCAAAAATCCTACATTTTGTTATAAATAATATACCAACAGGGTTCAAACCCAGTAAATTTGAAATAGGTATAGAATATAACCTTGTCTAAGTTCAGATAATCTAGTGGTACCCTGATGGACCATATTAACTCCATATTAACTTATTATTAACTTAGATATTCACTTAATAAAATTAAGAAATAAAAAGTGGTAAAATTACTGTTGGATTTATTTTGAAATATTTTGGTTAAATATACTCACTCACTTGATATTATTTGAAAGTTAAAATGTGCTACTTGTTTATTGAGAATACAATAGCTGCCCAGCTAGAGCTCAAAATAAGCCAAATACCTGTTGCCATCTTTTCTTTTCCATGCAAGCTATTTTGGAAGCTTTTTTAATAAAACACTATCTATTATAAATTATTTATTTAACCTATTTAAATTTTTGTTACAATATACATGCATTATATGAAACACTTATATATCTCTATCAATTTTATCTATAGAAATACTTTCAATTATTTGTAAATAGTCAAATCAAAATGATCTGAAGGTTGGGTAGAATATTTATGAGATATTTATTACTATTATTTCTAATTGACCCATAAATTTATTAATCATTATTTTAATTTATTCCAGTGAAGTGATTAGCTCTAGGATATTTTATTGTATGCTTTCCCTTCATCACAGTTGACCCAGTTCCAAATTAACATTACATGAAAAGTGTGTATGTGTGCACATTTATGAATGGCTGTAGAATTATTTAGCTAATGGTAATATAATGCCCAGTATGGATTTTATAATGATTCATGGTTATTGTATCAGAATTTTAATGAAGGATTATTATTATAGTTATTTTAGCATCCAAATATGTGCAAACTGGACAAATATTGATGATTGACTTTAAAATATTATGCCCCATGTTTGGCATTATCTACATGTTTCAATACAGTCACAAAGGATAAGACATTTGGTTAATTTGGTGATAATATTCTGTAATGATGATAAATTATTTGGTGATATTTATTGCTGATGCTTTTTATTATTTATATTGACTTCTGATGTGAATTTTTTCATTCATTTTATAAGTTCATTTTCATTTATTGATAATAATTTGCATTATCTCTGATGATGCCTATGCATAATTATTTATATAATCCATATAAATCTTTTGCTACACCTTCCCTCTATACCATTAGGAATATATATAGTGAACATACATGATTTAAGCATTAAACTCTAATGCTCAAAAATGCAAAAAAATCTGTTTTCTTTATGGCATAAAACAGAGTATTGTTTTTGTGATGTGTGTTAAAAACAGATAAATAACTTTCACTTAATTAGCTAATAAATGATAAAGGAAATAAGTTTGGAAAAAAATATAAAACAACTGAACAGTTTTAAGTTCCTAGAGAAAAATGACTCAGCTAAGTAACTTAATTTTAGAGTTAGTTATTTTATTCATAGACTTGATTAATTTATCAGAACAATATACATTTTTTTTATTATCTAGGATTATTATGTTTTAAATAATGGATGATATATGATTTTATAATCATATTTGTTTGGTAAAACGTTTTTGATATTTGATCGTCTGCAAATTTTGATCAGTCAAAAATATAGGAAAAATATTATATGTGAAACTTTATTATTGTAAAACTTTCCCAATCCTGGCATATAGATTTATAACAATTATAATTAAATAATTAAAATATTTTTATATTATTAGGTACTCAATTGTATGCATATATGCGTTCTATTCATGACCATTTATTATTTACATATATATCTGTAAATCACAATATAATAATATTTAGTCTTGCTTTCAATTTGAGACAATGAATATCCATGCAATATTTATATATAAGTTGGATGTTATTGGACAATATGTTAATTAGAATTTTTGCTGCTGCTGCTACTGCTAATGCTACTACTACTACTACTACTACTACTATTCTTACACCTACTCCTCTTATGACTACTACTACTATGACTACTACTACTACTACCACCACCACTACCACCACCACTACTACTACTACTACTACTACTACTACTACTACTGTTATAACTACTACTACTACTACTACTACTACTACTATTATTATTATTAATTAATTAATAAATAAAATTATTAATCATTATTTTAAATGGTTGTAGTTTTATGGACAAAGATGCTGCTCGATGGCACCATTATCATGCTAAAACTATAAAATATGAACATTCCCAGGCTGTTGATTTTAATCATTTTGCTGTGTTTTTTGTTACGTGAAAAAAAAAAAAAAATACAAAAATCGTGTTTTTTAAACTTTTTTTTTATTAACATAAAGAAATTAAATAACAATAAATGTAAAATAAAATCAAAAAATTTCAATTTAATTCGTGTTTTTTTTTTTTTTTTTGCTTTATTAGAAAAAACAATTTTCAATCTGATTTTTTTTTTTGGGTTACACCTTTTTTTGTTGTTGTTGTTGTTGTTTAAAAATTCATAATCGGAACAAAAAGTAAAAGTTCTTAGTCTTCGTTTGACATTTTTATTTTTACAGAGAAACAGATATTATTGTGTTACCACTATTTTTTACTTCAAATAGAATGACAACAAAAAGTAAAAGTTGTTAGGGTTAGGTTTAGGATTAGGTTTAGGATTAGAGTTAGGTTTAGGATTAGGGTTAGGTTTAGGGTTAGATTTAGGGTTAGGGTTCTGTTGTTTGTAAATCACAGAATCGAACAAGATGAGCAATTTCCTGTGCCATATTGTTGGTCTCATGGAATGTTATGAACAGTACGTTACTTGATGTGTTACCTAATTCCAACTGTCTTTACACATCTATCTGGACAAGATTTTGACACTTAAAACTTCAATACAGAATAGTGTAAAGAGTTGGATAATTATTACTTAAGAAAATTGGAATATTTCAATACTTTAAAAAAAAAACTTTAATTAAAAACACATTTCCATCAAATTCAAATACACACACCCTCTCACCAAGCCATAACAATTGTATAAACTGTACAAATTGCAAAATTTATTTGCTGCAATGCGACAAAGCGACCTGTATTTTATAACACAACATGAATGTTGTATTATAGTTCAACGCAGGTTCACATTCATGCTGTACTGTGATGCAACAAAGTGGCCTGCAATCTGTAACACAACAAAAAAGTTGTATTATAATAAACACGGGTTTGAAAATGTTGACCGCGAAACAGCATTTTTATGTGCTTGAGCACATAAATGGCGCCATTGAGCAGCATCTTTGTCCATAAAACTACAACCTTTTAAATTATCACAGTGAATTTATTTAATAATAGATTAAATATTTTGACTTTTATACACATATATTTCAGTAGAGTCTTTTACAATCCAAGTAGCTAACAATAATGGAATTTGATATGTGTGTATGTGAATTCTTTATAATTCTTAAATAATTGTACTCTAATAGCTGACCCTATTCTCTGAGTACCTGGTTTTTCCCCTCCAAGAAAACTTTAGTCAAAGATTAATAGAACCAAAACTGGCCTGTATAGATGTCATTATATATTGCATAAGTGAGAATTTATAGACTCTATAAACTGTGAATGTGGAAAACCCCAAACTTTGGTTCGTATGTACAGGGAGGGTCTAATTTATCAGACCCCTGTTGATCCTTTTGCTCTACATAACTTGGAGAAGTCAGCTCTTGATTAGTTAAGAACTGGTAGTGTTGAGTTTTAGTGTGCTGACACAATACACTAAATAAATGAATAAAATTGTTTTTTTTTTTTTAGAATTATTTAGATATTGACTACCATTCAGTTTTATTACAAATTGTCTCTGAACCACTGCTAAAAATCAGTTTTAAAGTTCCTATACTTAATTAACATAATATATGATCACTGTTGTATTTATGGCTAATGCACTTATAGTATTAAATGGACCTGAGAATAATTATCTCAGGGATTTCAGCATTTAATATATGATTATATTTATTTTCATAACACTTATTCATATACAAATGATTATTTATCATTATTTATTTATCTGATGTATTTTTTTCATTTTAATGCAAATAAAAGCGAAATGTATAACATGTTAAACCTCATTATCTACTATTAAAATCAAAAATGCAATAAAAATAGAGCTATAAAAAGTAATATGTTTAAATGCCCTAAAATGCAGACAATAATGAAGCTAAGTACAAATTGTAGTATTAATTGGCTGAGTGCTTTTGAGAAGTTTTATCTTTTCATAATCATAGCAAATGGGTTGTGAAGGCATAATAGAATATGTATGCAACAAATATTTAAAATATGCAAAGTGGATTAGAAATTCCATTTTTTGGAGAGGAAAAACCATGCTTTCTTTCAGTTTATAGTGTAGATGTTGTTAGATATGAGCCATGCTTTTTTGATTTTACGTTTAGAGTCATGGCATTCTATGCATGCATGGAAGCAATGGCATATTTTACATAAGGCAGTGCTGGATTTTTTAACCATGTGAAGTGATTTAATATTTGGATTTTTATTTCAGTTTAGCGTTAGCACTGGGATTATTTTCATATTTAATATTAAAAAAATATCTAAAGAATACACACTCACTGATCCCTATCATGTTCTGTTTAGTACTATTGGTTGGGAATGTTTATTCATTAAACTGTCTGTTTACTTCATGCTAACACTGTTTATCCCTGTGGATCCATTTAATGATACAATTATGTTTTTGATCTTTGTATTATATTTTTCCTATTTATATGATTGTATTGTTTGATGATAGCTTTGCTGCAGGCGGACTTTAAAATACACATATATTAATGTGAGCTAGAATGAATGGATTGTGTATCATAAACAACTTTCTGAAAACAATTACTTCATTGTAGGACACTCACTGCGCAAATATTAATCTATATTATAATATGAACAATGCAATGACATAAAGTGCAAAAAATAATAATTTTATATAAATATATTAAATATAAACGACGCATATATATATATTCATTAGTGATTAACACATCTACCTGCCATTGTAACGTGGAAAAGTAGCTTCATCTTGGAAAAAATTTCAAGTCACAAATTGTTGTAATGTTAAACTGGATAAGTCAAGTAAGTGTCAGGACTGCAAAAATACAGAATATATAATAATATCATGTTACCTTTACTATTGATGGATGAACGATCATATTCAAATGAGGCGTTAATTCTGTGGTTATCTTTACTGTTAAACTACTGCCAATGATGATAAAGGATTCTTGATTTCAGTATTTTATTGCATAGATAGTCTAGCTTTTTTACAGCTGAAAAGTAGAGAGAACATTATATTTTCTCAAATGATTTTCTGGATCGAGATTTCTTATTTTCTCTTGCTAAACATTCCACAACCAATTTAAAATGCTATTGTACTTTTTAAAATAATACATATTTATAATCTAAACGCAAAACTTTACAAAATGATTGATATTGTCAATTAAAAATTGAAAAAAAGCCAATACTTGAAATAAAATAATTAGCATTTTGGCTCGTTTTCAATAATTTAATCTTTTTCCCGATTGAAAATAATATCTCACCTGTTAAATGGTTTTCTAAAGTGACAGGAGGTAATTTACAAAATTTACTGTTTACGGATTTATTCAAAAATTGGAGGGTAGGTGAATTATGTTATATATCTATTGGATTATTTACATGCCAGTAATTTATGCAATTTATTTTGAATATTCCTATTAATTTGTATAACTATATACATGCATATTCTAGACTTTTATCATAATCATCCATAAGTAGTTAGTGTGCTTGCTTACAACTATACCACCTGGGATTTAAAATCTTTAGTAAAATGTTGAGAATGTTCTTAGATAGCTTAACATTTTTCATAAGTCTCACTTTCGTTTTACCTATCGCTAATCTAATCGCCTTCTGCTGATCGATAATCATCTACTGCTTATTTGACGGGAGAAGAATCAAAGAAAAAAAACATAAAAGCTTCTACTAACAGGAAGTTGATTAAAATTTTTTCCATTTGCTGAGGGAAAAAATAATGATGTCTTCTTGTAAAATCAGAGGTAAGAATCAATGAATTCACTATTTTGACTGATATGTACTGATGACCAGACCACCTATATGCTTTTGCCCACGAATAACCACATACTAATAACAGTTGCAACAAAATACACAAATAGATAGTAGGCATTTATTCTGCTTGTCGTTTCTTTAAAAGAATTCAAAGAATCTCCTTAATTACTAAATAATCGGATTATATTTATAAAATAACTATCTCTTAAACTTTGTTTACTCATCCATAAGCTTTTAATTTAGCTTGGAATTAAACTAAGATATTTTTAGAAGTTATTATAATTAGTAATTTCAGTAAAATAAATAATAAACCATTGTTATTTTGTAGGAAATACCAACTTCGATAAAATCGAAACAATTTTTTTAGAATCGAGAATTATTGCATTGTACTACCTAAGTTGAAAGAGTATGCAATGTTTTACTGCGTACCTTTATTTTTTTGTTTATACTCTGTCTGTAACTGTAAGTAAAGAAAAATATATTTATTTTATGACTAATTTATAGGTTTAGCACTATTGTGTATTTTATGTATAATAGTCTATTCATGAGTGAAAAACAAAAAGATTGTATAGTGATAGAAGGGAGAGGGGAGAGGTCGGTAGTAGGCCTACTGTATGCAGCGTCTAATACTTGGAGGGACAAGTGTTATTTTGAGGAAGGCAGAATAAACATTGAGTGCAAAAAGTAGATTTTTGATATTTTGCTTATTTATAAACCTATAAATATTTTGTTGTTTAGATTGCTAACTATTAATAAACGGTTAGAAAGGAATCTAGAGAGAGTCCATTGACAAGATAGGTTCAACCAGTAAGTTCTTAAATTCAGATTATGCATTTAAGTAAAGTTAAGATAATAAGCAGTTTCTTTTTTTATAATCTAAATAACTTTTATAAACTATTGAAAATTAATAAGCGACCCAACAATTTTATGTTTAACGAACAATATTATCCATTTTCAAACTATATACTTATTTATTCAAATTCCTTCTGGACAATATATATTTCATCCACATATTAAGTCATGCACTGACGTCAAATAACTTTTTGTCATTTAATAAAGAAGTCTATTTGATGTCATTTTCTAATTTAACTAATCGTATCAATCTTTTGGAAAGTGAATTTATTTAATAAAACAAGTTTTTTTTTTTGTGAATTAATATAAATTTCTCAAATCTGATCCCCCCCCCTACTTTTTTTTAGTTACGTATTAAAATAGCACCATAATATCTGCATCGAAAATTAAACCTTACGATTGATGAATTTAATAAAAGAAACATTACATCATTTTCTTAAATATGTATGTTATTGAAACATATAAAATTCATATTTGGGATCCAGTAATTTTTATCCACATTTCATTTTATGCAAGTTATTTCAGCAATTCTTAACGCTAGATGTTTCCATATTTTGAAATATGATATGATTATTAAGTAATACATAAGAAACATAATATAATATTATTTTAAATAAAACATGTTCGATAACAAGATTAAAATTATTAAAGAGGAAAAAAATTAAAATTATACTAGCAATAAAACCAATTATGAGAGTGGTTTTTTTTTTCTTATTCAAAGTTCAACTAAAATTAATAACTTTATGCTAAATATTTTCTCTTGATCGTAATCCTGTTAGAATTTCAAGTGATGTTCTTTTTTTAAAAAATGATATAAGGAATTATCTCTGAAGCCTGAAAACAGTTTTTGTGATCAGTATAATAATCAGTTAGAAATCTTTGTTTCCAGAAAACTTTTATAACATTCAGTTTTTTTTAAATTCAAAATGCTAGGTCATAGTTTAAGCAAAATTGATAGTAAATTCTTTTTCCAAAGTTATTACTGAATAATAGCATTTATCAAGAAATTCAAAGAGATATACAAAACCTAGATTAAACGCCAGGTGCTTTTGCTCGAAAGAGATCGATACTTATTAATTATTTAGCCAAGATTTTTGTTTTATGCAAGAGATACTTTAGTCAATCTCTGATTTGCAAGTTTGGTGCTAATTTTAAACCAGTAAAAGTTATTTAATAAGCAATAATTTTTAACTTTTAATTTAGTATAGTCAACTAATTTGTTACATGAATTCCCTCTCTTTTTATAGATTTTGAATAAGGCTTTACAATTCAAAATACATAACAAAATAAAATAAAATAGCCGCATTTATCTTATTATTTTTAAATCAATTAAAGTTACATTTGAGAAAAATAAAAAAAAATACCTATGTTATTTTCCGAACTAACCATATTATTATGATTTTTAATTAAATAATTAATCTTGTTTTACGAAATGTTTTCACCTCTCATTTAATTAAAATATCATTGTCAATAAAGAATGTGTAAAAAAAATATCTTATTTTTTTATTTTCAGTTTAGCTAAAATTATGAAAATAACTTTTATTTAACTTAGTAATTTATTATTTAAAAGAGTTTATAAAATGACTTTTTCTATTAAAAAATTAAAGAAACGTGTTAAATTTGATATATCAAATGTTTCTAGAATTTAAGTCTTTTATATCCACATTCATACATATACACAAATAGTTTAATATCTGTGCATATATATATATGTATGTGAGACCAACAAGTTTAGTTAAAGCTAAATACTGTGGAGTCATGAACGATGCTATATTTTGTACCAACGTATATAGTGTACAGTAGCTCACATTTTGTTGATAAACTGATTAGAATAGAATATATTTGTTTATTGAAATGCTGGTTTACAGTACTTTTTAATACATATGCGCATATATATATATATATCACCGAATGGATGACTTGTGTGACCAAGTCGATATCACTATTTAAAATTTTTAATACGGATGAACCCGCAAAATATGTCTTATATATATATATAACAAAAATGCTTTTTTATAAGTATAGAATGCTTATATAATTAAGATTATAGTTTAACTAATTTTAAAATAATAACATAATTTTTAATAATAAATTGAGGGACATATTTACATATAATGCTGCTATTGTAAAGATATATTCTTCTATGACTAACTATGTGAAGCAAATTAATCGCCACCAGACTTCTTAAAATATATTTTGTTATGGTCTGAAACTTGGCTTTTTTGGAAATGGCAGAGTTTATTTATATTATAAAGATTATTTTAAAAATATTGTAAAGTTATGCAATATCAATTGCTATCATTAATAAATTTGACTGATAATAAAATATACTATAAACCTTCATTAAGTAACATTCATTTTTTTTTTGTTTTCTGTAGAAGGTAAAAATATATAGGAGCAATAGTGAAAGATCAGAATTAATTTATGATTCACAGATTAGTTTGATTAGTTATCACAAAATTCATTTTTAAATTTGCATTTTTATATTTGGAATTTTTATTTTTTATCTTGCAATTAGAAATGTGAGGATGAAGGAACAAAGTATTAGTCACATTACTGACAGAATTAAATGATTGTGGGACATATAGTCAGTTGAAGACTTTTAAATATTGTAAAGGATCTGAGATGAGTAGATGATACAGAAAAAATGGTTTAATATAATATACAGGAGAGGCTATGGGTTGAAAAATTGGATTAAACTTAGATTTTCATCTTGCAGTGGATTGGTAATGCTTTGAAAATGATATTTTTTAAAACAATACTGGGAAAATATGGGTTAAAATAAAAAGAGATATAATGTAAAATTGTGGTATATTGCATTCTTTCTTCAATATTTATACTGAAAAAAGACTGTGGGAGTTTAATGATAATGTAAAAGGAGGATGAAAATAAATGCAAACTATTTAAAACTATGTTTTGGAGACGATATCAAAAAGAAGATATCAATGATTAAAGGAGAATGCCTTGCTTGATTCTTTTGGCTTATTAATGTATTACAATCAAAAACAGTTCTTTCTCTATTCGAGTAACATCTACTGAAAATAAATTGTATTGATATATGGTACCCTGTGATTACACAAAGTTATAACAGATGGCGCTAGAGTAAATAAATAACAGATCTTAATTGTTTATGTTTTTAGTTAATGTTTGGGAAATGGAATACGGATTTGTTTAAAATACAGATCAAGTAAATTTAAATTTGTGTAATATATATATGCTTAATATATATAACATTTTATTCTTTCTCTTTATATCTAAATAAATGTCATGATTATTTTACGATAGTAGAAAAGATTAGATATATTTACAGTATTTGTAACTAGATTAGTGTATGAATATTACACATTTATATAAATTAATAAATACTCCTTAAATGACATATTTTATTATATTTAGTAGCACAAACGATACTAATATATAATATTAGAGAACATACAAAGTTGTCATTACACTATTTGGAGCCATCCCCTTCCCGCAAAAAAAAACAAACAAACTTGCTAACTTGCATTTTTAACAATAAATATTTTATGAAAAAAATAAAAAGCACAAATTTGATTATTTCTTGCAAAAACGTTTACTTTGTATAAAACACTGACCTTTAAATATTCAATATTGCGATCCTCACCGAGCCTTGAATCCTGGGCAGAAGTACTCCTGATTACTTCAAGCATAATAACGCGGACGCAAACACGTAAGTCCTCGAAAGTTCAATATTTATTCACTTAGAAATATAAATGTGTGTGTATTATAAATAATCTTTTATTATTACTTTTTATGCCATCTTTTTCTTTTTGTTTATAATTTCTCACTGAAATTATGTTAGAAATGTGATACATTTAAATAACTATGTTGAATGAATAGACGAATGTTAATTATTTTGTTGAGTTTAAAAATAACTTAATAGAAGAAAAGAAATATTAGAAGTTTTCTTGTAAATAAAAATATCGTTTTTCGTGTTTTTTCTTGTCTTTGTCCTTATAAATTCCTCACGAGTATAGCTAATAACTTAATGCTTATTTTTTTGTTAAATGTCTAAAAGATTGCAGCTTATGTTTCTATATCAGAATATGAGAATTAGCAGCGCTGAAATATTAGTAAATATGACAAAGTTGTTAGGCATTCTCTATAATTGGCGATTTTTGTTACTCTTTCATAGAAAGATCAACAGTGGTGCTTAATATCAGATTGTGATGATGAAAAATATGATTAATAATGACAAACTTCGACTAATATTATAGTCCATGACTCGGATCAATAAGATCTTTCTTTAACATATCGTTGAAAAAAGTGTTTGAGCATAATTGGAAGTTGGCAGAGTTTATATCATGATGCAAATTTCAAGAAAATAAATGCTATTCAATTTGCATACATAGATAGGATAATTCATACAAACTATGTGATAAAAGCATAAAGCTAAACTAGTCAATAAATAATCAAAATTACCCCAATTTCAAAACTCAATCAGACTAGCCAAGAAAATAAACTCTAAAACACTACCAATAATTTCACTGCTACAAATAGATTTCTCAAGTGTAAAGAACTACAAATTAACATATTAAGCTAAACATTACCCACAATTCCACTTATCTCCCATACAATCTCAATATTAAAAGCACTTTTAAATAAGTTAATTGCTTCAGAATTATATATTTTTAATAGTAAAGATTCTTTAATTCTTCTCTTTATTTCATTTCTCTCACTGAAGACAACTTTGCTTTCAGCAAAATTAATAGTGTGGTCCGTATCTTTTTTATAGATATATAAAGCAGAATTAAGATATTTATTTCTAACCCTACTTTTATATATGTTTATTCTTTCATTTAAGCTCAAACTACTTCAACCTATATATATATCTTTTTACAAAACAATGGCTAATATAATATACTCCAGGAATAATCTTTCTATCAAAATTTTTTTTGTATTATTTAATAAATTATTCAAAGTGCTATCCCTTTTCCAAGAATTTTCTTATTTCCAAACAAATTACTATTTTTACATACAATTTTATAAGAAGACAGTTTAAATGGCAAAGAAATCAAATCATATTTTTCTTTATCCTTTACATATATTACAAATATTACTATTAAATAAAATACTTTTAACAATTTTATCAGAGTAGCCAACATTCAAATAATCTTCAATATATATATATATGTGCTTTGCACACAAATAATGATGCTGATAACAGTAAATAAAATAAATAATACTATACAATTATTAAAGCTGAGCACTTTTGGGAGGATTCATACTCCCATATTTATAGCTACTAGAATTTTGTTAAGAACTATACCAGTGTTAATGCAAATGTATGCAAATTAATGTAAAGTGGCTACAGAAACATTTTTGAGAAAAGCAGACCTCTCTTCTATTAATTGAGGTAGGATCACTTGCTATGTAGCATGCTTCCCTGACTTTGTGTTTGATGTCATTTTTCTCAGAGCAGATAACATTGGCAGTGGTTGGTTGGAAACTATGGCCAGTGGTTCTTTTGTGTTATCTGCTCTGAAAGAAATGACATCAAACACAAAGTCAGGGAAGCATACTACATAAAAAGTGATCCTACATTAACCCTTAAAGCACTAATTATATTATTGGTTGTATGAGGTAAAAATCAAATCTTTTAATTGGCCAACTCACAAACTGAAGACAAAGCCTATTGTTAAAACATATTCGCCTATAATATTAAATTCAACTCAGATACGTTTATAAAAAGTATATTGCTAATTTTTCAGGTTATGAAAGAGAACGAAAGTTCTTTCAAAAATAAATTGCTATTTATTTATTATAAAATATATTCAATTTCAGCAAATATAAAGTGAATGTCTAAACAAAAAAGTGCTGACGCAAACGCTTTTTTTCAATTTTACGTTATCGAAAAGTAAAGATTTCTTTTTGCTAAATCTTAAATATTTTTACTAAAATCTTCAATATTTTTCGAAAATAATTTTGTTTTTTTGGTATATTTTTTAAAAAACTAGTTTAATTTTTCAAATTATATTTTTTTAATACTTAAATTGCATTCGAAATGAAAATCTCAGCGTTTTTCTTTATTTTCTTTGATCAGGCGGTTTCTTTGTTCTTTCCAGCCAATAAGAATGTCTTTTTTGGCTGAGAGTCAGCTGACAGCGAATCACTGACAAGGTTCTTTCTTTGTTTAGTTTAAAATGTGGTTTTTTTGATTTTTTACTTGTAAAATAATTCGGAAGAGGGCACCATCTTACAGAACTTTTAAAAACCTAATCAATACCTGTCAAATGAATATTTTAGCATAAGAACTAGCAGAGTTAGAGTGACGTCAGATGTCAACGAGATGCCTCGTAAGAGGCGGTTGAAGAATATTTTTGAGAAAAGCAGACCTCTCTTCTATTAATTGATGTAGGATCACTTGCTATGTAGCATGCTTCCCTGACTTTGTGTTTGATGTCATTTTTCTCACAGCAGATAACATTGGCAGTGGTTGGTTGGAAACTATGGCCAGTGGTTCTTTTGTGTTATCTGCTCTGAAAGAAATGACATCAAACACAAAGTCAGGGAAGCATACTACATAACAAGTGATCCTACATTAATCAATAGAAGAGAGACCTGCTTTTTTCAAAAATGATCTCTGTAGCCACTTTACATTAATTTGCATACATTTGCATTAACATTGGTATAATTCTTAATAAAATTCTAGTAGCTATGAATATGGGAGTATGAATCCTCCCTAAAGTGCTCAGCTTTAATAATTGTATAATATTATTTATTTTATTTACTGTTACGAGCTTCATTATCTATGCGCAAAGTACACACACATATATATATATATTATGGATTTTATGTGCTAATGAAGTAAAGCTTTAACTATTTCAAATAATCTTTATAAAATTGATCTTTTTGAAACATAACTAACCTATTAGAATTATTTAATCTCTTATTTCTATAATAATAATTTCTTAAAGCAGCTACTTTATGAGATGCAGATTGATAACTATCACATTAACTCTTTACTCTTAACGTAATAACTACATTCCAAACTATTATTTTTTACATTTCTAATTACCAATAGAGCTAAAATTTTTAACTTAATAAAATCTAACACCCCTCTTTCTACCACATATTTTATAGAAGTATCAAAACAATTAAACTTATTTACCAACTCTTTCAATTTATCATTCTCAACTATAAACAAATAATCATTCACATATCTAAGAAATAACTTTTAAAAATAAATGTTTTAAACAATTTTGATTATATATATAATTTATATACACAAATAAAAGTTCAAAATTACCTCAAATTCACAACTCAAATATTGTTTATATAAATGTTTTAAATAATTTTGATTATATATATAGTTTATATACATAATTTAAAGTTGTAATTATAAATTTTATTAAACGCCCATTATTATATTAAGTAATAATTTACTAAGGCTGTAACCTTAGAAATAAGCGTCTGAAAAATACGAAGGTAGGGACCTCTAGATCTATAGAGGTCCCTACCTTCGTATTTTTCAGACGCTTATTTCTAAGGTTACAGCCTTAGTAAATTATTACTTTATATACATAAATAAATGTTCAAAATTACCCTCAATTCACAACTCAAGAATTGTTTATACATTTATTTTTAAAATTCCTTCAAATTTTTAAAATTACAGATATGAAGCGTATATAAATATCATTTCATATCAGTACAATCTGCCAAAAAAAAAAAAAAAGAAAACAATAAAAAATGATTTTACTTGGTTACTAACAATTTACATACAAAATTAGTTATAAAAACATACATATAATAAAATAAAATAAACGTACCAAACTCTTTTATTTAGTATGACATAAACTATGTATTTGACCTTTCAACCCTTTGATGTAACTCTATATACAGGAAATAGTTCTCCATCGGGTACAGGAGTATGTTCTGATGCCATCTTTGAAATAATTCTCTTTTGACTGTATGTGTTGGTATCTTCATCATACTTCTCTTTTATCAAAGTTTGATTCTCCCCATTGGAATATTGCATGGCTGCTATATGCAATCTGGGTGGATCAATTCTTTTCAATTTGTCCAGTAGTTCCTTTTGCATATTGCCAAATTCCATAACAGCAATTCTGCCATCTCAATATTCCAATAGCTTTGATCCAGCATAATTTGTTGCAGACATATTATATCTAATTGTTCTAATTATCTGCCCCTCCAATAATGAGAATGCAGGATGTAATCATAACTTAGCTTCTTACTCATAAAAAAAACTGGGTATGAGTTTCTCCTGTCACCCCTGGATATTTTTCTTGGGAAACTATATGCAGGAATCCATTTGGCATTCTTCACTCCAAAAGCTATGATTTATTGCATATATATAATCTCCAGAAATCTGTGGCTTTGTTCTCAAGGTATGTCACTGGTCTTGAATCACTCTATGGAGATGATTGCAGGCATCTGCAATCTTTTCATCTTCTTACCAATTATGGAATTGAAACATTTCCTGCAATGCTGCAAAGACTGCTTCCCTACCTCTGGTCTGAAAGCTTTTATTTGAATATTCCTCATAATAATTTGGCTAGTTTTCCCATTCTCTTTTCTATCCTTATATATTTTTTCATCTTCTGTATAGTTTATGCTATGTTTATGCGCTATCCTATTATTATTTTTATAATGATAGTTTTTTCCTTTCAGTTACCATCATTCTTTGCTGAAGGCATATTTTTATTTCTGCACATACTTGCTCTATTTCCATTCTTAAGCTATTTTTATTTTTTTCTACATCCTGTTAATGCTTTCTATATAACATTTCCTCCATATTATTCATTCTATCTTTTAGTTCATCATTAAGCCTTTTTTACCTAAGCACACAGCTCCTTGCACCTTTAATTGATGCTTCAAGGCTTCTTTTATCTATAGTATTTCCACCCTGTTTACTCTTATACTGCCTAATCTTTTCTAATTTCAGCAACCTTTTTCTTTGCTATTCTTACCTCCTGCTGTACTTGTTCAATATTTTTACTTAGCTTTTTCTTCACTGCTTCAATAGTATTTTACATCTGATCTACCCTACCACTTATCTCTTGTTTTATTTCTTCCATCTCTTGCTTCACTTCCCCCATTGGTTTCATTAAAGCCTGTTGATTCTTTTTTAACATTTCCATTATTCACCTCATCATCATTTGCATCTCTGTGGCTCATTTTTTCTTTCAATCACTTGGGGTTTTTTGAAATAAATAGAACTATCTTCCTCGTCTGATGTTAGATTGTTTTGCTCTTCTGATTCTATATTTATAACAAATATAACTAACTATATACATACAAAAAATTTCTTTATTTTTTTAAGGTAACTCAAAATTCTGCTTTTATAATAATTGTAAACTATTAATTATTTACTCTTTAATTATCTATTCCACTCTGCCACAATTTAGCTGATCAAAAGCCAGTTCCACACAAAGTCCTTTTTTTTCCATCCATGTTATGTCCTTTGTTGATATTATCTACTTTTAAACCTTCTATAGTGTCCAAAGAAATTTAGATATGTATTTATTAGGAGATACTATGTATATATTTACTTTCAGACTCATTAAAAAAACTAATTTTCACTATGCATCATGTTATATGTATATACTTTTTTTATTTTCATTATCAGCAATTATTTATCAAACAAAACTTTTTTCGATAAATATATTTTTGCAATCAGTAAAATTACTTTTCTAAATCTAAAATGAACTATTTAAAATATTCTTCACCATTTACTTCAATCTGTCAAACTAAAATAAAGATGAATTTATGCTATTTACCCCCCCCCCCCCACACACACTTTATCTTGTCAAACTAAAAACAAAAATGAACTATATATTTTTTTATCACTAAAGTTTTCCAGTATTTTAAAATCAATATATAATTAAAATTAAACTTTCCATCTGCAGGATTTGTATTTATATATATCGGCCTCCTCATATATATATATATATATCAGGTATAGATAGTTATACAATGGTCTCACATTGTAAGCACTATATTATAAAAAAATCTAATGTAACTGTCCAAAATATACAACTCACACAAAAATCAGTTAAGGATAATCTGCATTTCATATTCTAGCATCACAGAGAAAACATTTTTATTACAGCCTGCTAAAATTAGCTGGACATATAAGATTCATCTGATTCCAGTTAAATTATTGATTGCAAAATAATAAGTTGCTAAAACATAATGAGACATTACAATTTATTATCATATATACTAAAAGTCAACACATACAGTAGCATAACTGGCATGTTCATATACATGAGAAATGCATACAATTATTTAATTCTGAATTTTATTATTAATTTTATTTATTAGCTTTATGAATTTTATGCATACATAAGATTGTTTATTCTGGTATAATATTTTCTTATATGAATCTTAAAAGATATCAACCTGTTGCAGACTCATGATCACAAATAATTATTATCACAGTTTTAAGACTTAATGACCTGGCAAATTGAGGATGTGCTAATACTAGAGATAAAGATAGATCCTCCTAAGAAGTAGTTAAATAATTGACTGCTATACTTTAGGTATTAATACAGGTAAGTAAATAAAATAATACCAAAAATGTGAAATAAAAGAAATAACATCTTTATTACATTAATATGTGGAATGCAAACAAATACACGTACCATGTATATGCAAATGGTAGAAATAAGCTTCTACCATGTATTACTGCCCAGAGAAATATACAACATGTGTGACCGCAGACCGCAGACACATACATATCACATCCAGACATGTATGAAGACAAGGCTGATAATATACAGTAGGAATTTCCATCTACTGCATACTATTGTACTAAATAAAATAATGAATGTAAGAGACAAACAATCTCAAATGTTATTACAATAATCTAAGATAAATAAAATAAACAAATGTGTCACATCCTGAGACAATGACAGCCTAAATTAAAGCAGCTAACTTCAGCAAATACTTTAAATTATTTTTTCTTGAGCCTGGAGTGATGGTTTGCTTAAAATTAACAACTATTCATATATAATCAATGACAGCCTTAATCTAGCCTGTCTATGCAGCCAGATTGAACTCCATTCAGGATTTGTTAAATTACAGATTTAAAATGTTATTTATACTTTGAACAAGTAGAAATGATAAGTTTAATTGAAATTAATAAATCATAAGCATGGCCAGGATTACTATAATAAACTTTAATTGCTTTATATAAAATTATCATTGAATGAATTGTGGCATGATAAAGAGAACAAAACAACAATCTCTTACCACACCTGCATATAAACAAATTTAACAAACAATTATTGACTAAAACATTTTTATTAGAGAGGAGATAAATAATAGCAATGCGAGAAATTTATAATATTCTTTTAAAGTTCATACCTATTTCTTTCAGCAGTAAAAGCTTGAGTTCATTCTTAGGCATTAGTATATTTCAGTGAACTTTATTTGTTGAACTATAGCTATGGTGGCAGTAGGTTTTGACCATCATTCAAAATTCATGAGATATCTCTGATGCTAGTTTATTTTTTGCTTGATGACTGATTTCTTCCTGAAGCTTTGAACATTTGAAGTTTATATGCATACAACATAAATGTGTTGGATACTATGTTGAAGATGTTTCTCCATTACTTGATGACTTTCTTTTCTGGACTCAGCAATGAACTATAGCTTACACTTTGCTGGCTGGTCGGAGTGAATTAGATGGCAGTTTCTCAACTCCTGTATGGCATTGGAAAAAAAAAACACACGAATAAACACAATAGCTGGATAAGATAACCTGGATTACTTAAAACTCACATTAGAATAGAATAAAATCACAATAAGAATAATCAGAATCACTTTATGATCCCTATTTATATATTTTTGACTTTGCTTATCTGCCAAAATAGGATTCATAGGCAGTCCTTTGAATCTTTTGATGTATTGGTTGCAGATATTGTCTGAGCTCCATTTTGGTCCACAGTTCAATTTGCCCAATCATACTAAATATCAATTTTTATCTTTGAAAGGGATTAAGAAAATAATGCCTAAATTACATCAGATATTTATCTCCGTACTTAATTAATCTATTTACAAACATTTTAATTATTTTTCTAAGAATCTTATTTCCACTTTGTAATTGTTAATAAAAACACATTTTGTTTTAACATACATCATTAATTATATCATTTACATTTATCTATGCATATAAATCATATATATGTAATCAAAATTGTTTAAAACATTTATTTTTGAAATTCTTTACGGACGTGAAGCATATATAAATATTGCTTCAATCAATATATATATATAAAATAAATGAAATGTCCGTTAATTAAAAGCAAAATTGTAATTATAATTGAAATAATAAATTTAACGGTTTACAAACTATTACAAATAATCCTTAAATCCGCAGAAGTACTTTCGATTAATTTCTTAAACCTGCCTCAACTGCCATTAAATTATATATATATATATATGTGTGTGTATGTTTGTGTGATACATTTTGAACCATCATTATATGCTCATAACAAAAATTCATGATTTGAGGAGGGGGGGAGACATACAGGATAGATCAAGAGGTTTTTATATATTAATTTAGTCTAGAAATTTAGACTGAAATTTTCATAAGTATAATTTACATTGTAGTAAACATATTAAAGTTAATACTCAAATTTGTTATGTTCTTTTAAAATTTCATTCTTAGCTATTAAGAAATCAGTCTCACACTATTTTACATTTAGTTAAATAATTTTTTTTGCAAGAACTAATTATGATCAATAGATATTATACTGCTTTTTTGTGAACTGAAATTGTAATGTGTAGTTATATATACGTTCACCATTCTTTATGCTTACACAAGCTGTTTACACAAAGGCAAAACACTCCATACAATAGTTCCACTCAGTGCAAGCCATAGTAATCAATGGATGCAAGAAGGTTTGTGCATAAAATCCCTACCTAGTGCCTACTCATCCAATATCTCCAGACTAGTTTATAGCATCCATTGATTATTCTGGCTTGCACTGAGTGGAGCTATTATTTGTGCATGTGAATGTAAAGATTGTAAACATTAGATTTCTTCTTTTCATCATTGTATTACATTATGTGAAATATTGCAATTCAAACATATAGCTTGAATATATAACTCCATGCATTTTTTTTATTATTTTTTGCAACAGAATGTTTTTGCCCATCTAATTTTACTAGACAATACTTATCCATATATTTATTATAACGGACACACACACACACGCACATAAGGACTTTATGGTATAATAAACATTTCCACTTCATTGAAGTATTTAAATTTTAGATAGATAAAATTTATACATTTTTTCCTATGATCCAATTAATCTATATGTAGCCTAATTAGACATCTTATATTGCTTAGTAAGTATAAATACATTAAGTAATCGCATTATTACTACATATTCTTTTAAATTCATGTAAATAAAGATACAATAAAAGACAAATGACCCTCAAGATGCATTTCGTATTGAACCAGTGTTCATCAGTTATTCCAGGTCACTATCTCATATATATTGTTATTATATAAAACGTATTTATCTATATTAAATAATTACATTTTGAATTACAAGTGTCAAATTAACTCCAACTACTTCTTTGACACAATCCACTTTAGATAAATATAGTAATGACTATTAATCATTTACTAAACTGGAGATGATCTTTAGCACAGATATAAACTTTAAAACTCAAATAAAGATTAATATATCTGTTTTTTTACAATTAAAAATACAAACACATGGAGTTATTCACATTTCTTTTTTTCATGTGTAATATCTTTATAAATATATCTATATGAATTTAAAAGAATATGTGGTGATACTGAAATTATTTAATATATTTATAAAGATATTAAACATGGGAAAAAGAAATGCGAATAACTCCTTGTGTTTGTATGTTTAATTTTAAAAGTCAGATATATTAGTCTTTAATTGAGTTTACGTTTATATCTATGCTAGAGATAATCTCTAGTTTAGTAAATGATTAATAATAATCATTACTATATTTATCTAAAGTGAATTGTGTCAAAGATTGGGGGTCGAATTAATTTGACACGTGTAATTCAAAATCTAATTACTTAGTAAATATAAGTATATATGTAAAAAGCTAGTTAAACTCGAATTACTTCTTGATTGAAAAACTTGTGACTGATGTGTTTTCTTTCACCATTCCTTTTCAGAATTTTTTTTTGTTAAGTTTGCCTCACATTGGTCTATTTAAAGGCAGTTTTACTTATTTACAAATGTATAGAGAGTATCCATAATCTAGTATTATATGGTTAATTTATTACATTATGTATTATTAATAAGGATGTATCTGAGCAAAAACAAAAAATCTAATGTTTTACTTGTAGCAAATTGAAATCAAAAACAAGCCATTAGAAAATTATTAAGTTTGCAAAATGAGATTTGTATATAATAAATAAATTATGGATTTTTGTAGATATAAGCTAATGATAAGAAAGTCATATTTTTGTTTATCACAGCAATCCTTTGGAAAAGATTATTCATAATTCTTCTCATATGTCATAGAATAGGCCAGGAGGTGAACCCACAACCGTCTGCAACCAATTACTTGCTTGCAAGGCAGCTGCAAGGACCTCTTGGCTAACAATGCTTGACAAGACTATTCATAGTTTGTCTACTAAAACAGAAATTTCAACATATAATTGAGGCATATAGTAACATTATTCCTGACATTATTAATGGTGTGTTTGTTTTCTGGATAATGTCTAAATTTGAGTATGGAAATATTGAGAAAGCTGTGTAAATTTAAGCTTTTGTGTTTGCTTGTGATTTATTCTACAAAATGCATATGACATACTTTGTAAAGCTTTTTGGGATACTACATAAAAATTTATTGTGTTCAAGAGCATGCAGCTGCTGTATAGCAAATTTTAGAGAAAAGTCATCTTCAACTTTTCTTTTTGCAGATAAAGATAATAATTCAAATCAGATTCACTTTAGATTAATGAAAAGTTTTTATAATTTTTCTTTCTTATTAGTCCATAAAAATATTTGACAAGTTTGCAGAAAGCAATTTAACTTTTATAACTTTATGGCAGAAGTGATATAATAAAATTAATGTATTTATTAGTGTATATTTACATAAAATACATGCAATTACTGTATGAATATGAATATTTATATAAAATTTGCAATGTAAGAATTATGCCATAAAAATTGAGTTGATATCCCAATTAAATTTCCATTTCCAGATTCAGTGACAAAGTCAGCTGAGTTTGATCTTCTTAGTCACAACCAAACTATCATCAACAGATTTAGGGCAACCTATGGTCATTGCACATATATTTCTTAAAAGAATTCTAATAGCTTCCAGTCAATGTGTAAATGCACAAAGACAGAATCACAAGACACATAGTTTAATGACTATCAAATAAATATATGGATACTTTGTCAGAATTGAAGGATTTAGTAAAATCATTAATCTTTGAAGGTTCCTTTGTTATATTTTGCTTATAAAAAGTTGTCTTCATAAAGAAGAAAATAAACCTTCAGTCATGTACTATTTATAAGTGTATATTAAAATTTCCATGCACTCATCTGCCACTAATTGTTTAAAAGCATTAGTGAATTCACTTATGTTTAAAGCATATTCTTATATACACCAAGCATTACTTCCAACCATTACTGACTGCACTTATTTATGGCTTAAATATTTTATATACCTGATGTTCAAATTGACAATTATATTGTACAAATTTAGATATTCTATCATAAGAGAAAGATGAAATATCCTTTTAACCATCTGCAAGTAAATGTATATTGATTATAAATGAGTGTAAATATATTATTAAATCCTAAAATAATTGGAATAATAAAGAAAAAAATGAACTTCCAGTAATGCTCTGTATATGCCTTTAAACTCTTACTGGCAGGTGAGTGTGAAGATTTTAATATACACTCATAAACATCACATGACTGGAGATACATTTCCCTCTTTACAATTCTAATTATTTCAGCACTTATAGATTTACATAATTAAGTTGTCTAAAATGTTTTTACTAAATAAATAAATATTGTACAACATAGTACTGTAACTAATAAGCCTGTTTTTAAATCCTAGTTGATATGGAAAAATATGTAAAAGATTATTACATTTTAGAGCCCCTTATTTATCTAATGCTACCCTTAAAGTGTTTTATCTTAATTAATTTTTTTTTTCTGTCTTTTCCTTTAGTTGTATTTTTTAAAACTTTATCTTAGTCTTTATTATATCTTTATATTTTTATGATTTTTTAAAAATCATACACTCAAAAGATATGATTAGTCTAAAAAATAAAACATCAACTTTGCAGATATAAAAAAGTAATACATAGAAATAAGCAATCAAAATGAAAGACTTTGTTTAAGCTTTTATGCTTTAAAATGAATTTAATATGAAAAAATGCTTTCTGTAAAATCACTATATGTAACATAAATTTTATTAGCATAAGTTCAAATAACAAAAACATTCTTAAAAATTTTTAAATTTGACTTTTAATTACAAAAAGTAACAACAAATAATTTTCAGTGTCTAATTTTTTGATAAAATTTTATTTGATGATATTTAAATGAAGGTTAACTTCATATACTTAATAAAAAATAAATACTTAATAATTTTACAAAAAATAGTAAACACCTAAACAAAATAAGTGTCAATGTATTTTTCGGTTTTTATTATGTACATTGATAATACAGAAATGTAATTTTCACTCTGTGCAGATGTATTTATTCTCTATTGTCTTTTTTGAATCAACAATAGTTGCTAGCTTCTAGTTATTTTAGTTAGAATTAAAATGTTGTCATTAGCATCAGTTAAAATTACTCAAAAGTATTTTCTTAAAATATGAACCAACAAATAAATGAAATGGTGTTCTGTCATTAAGATGAACTATAAAAATTTGAATAATTAAGACTAGATTTATATGAAATGAATTAAGAGATTAATAAATTTGTAAACAAACATTGACATCAGTGAAACCATGCATATTTACCAGTAAATATGCTTGCTTCATGTTAGTTAAGTTTAAACCTATCTCCCAGAGTATAAATGACTTATTTAATAAATAAACCCACACACATTAGAAATAAGCACATGTGTGTGAATTGCAGAATAAAAATGGTTCTTAGTTTAGTCATTAATCAGATTAAATAATCTTAAATAAAAAGAAAAAAATATTTTATTGCCAAAAATATTTGAGAAATGGAAGTAATAGTAAAGAATTTAAGAAAAAAAATGTTAATAGGGAATAAACAGTGAGATAGTGGTTATAAGGTATTTAGAAAAGTAAAACAAGTGCTGGGTCCCTCTACCTGTATAAAAATAGCTGCAGTTTCACACATATACATCCTGTGTACAGTACATACATTGTTAAGGGGAATAAAAAACAATGTATAGGAAAACAGATTGGTGATAATGAAGCACATTGGAATGTAAGCACAAATGGAACTTACTGAGATCAAAATCTGCCATTCATTTTGGAAAACCCATCTCAGGCAAAGTACAAGATATAAAAGAAAAAAGTGTATTAATGAATAGAAAAAGGTTTAATAATTTTTATGTTCGAGAGAGTGATAATTACTTGTATAATAAATTTTGAAATTTGCATTAAAATTATTGTGCAACTTGAAGTTATCGGTATTATCAGATTGGAGCTTGTTAGATAAAAGACAGTAGACTACCCTGAACCTATATAATGAAGGATGCATGATACCTACCCAAAATGCATGAGTACACCAGTGTTCACTTCTCCTGGTCAGCAGGGAGAGCATAGCATCTGGATTGTTCAAAAAATATAAAATGTAAAGAGAGGAAATCACCTCATTGCTCATTGTATTCCCATCTCAAGTGATAAAGATGGCCATCAATCAAGAAAAAAGCTCGCAGGGATGCTGTATAAAATTTTATAATATTCATTCATAAATAATTGTAGCTAATTGAAACAAAACACGATTACTTGGTCTTGGCCCATATAACCTCTTTATAATCTCTTTATGTTCTTTCTGATTATTAAGTCAGTTTTGCTGGTCTAGAGTTATATTCCATATAAAATGTATTTATTATTTATCTTAATAGGTTTTTATTATCACCTTGAACTATGGAGGGAATTAGGAGTTAAATTATAAATGTTGTTTATATTTTTCTTTGTCTCTCCAAATTCCTGGGTGTGGCTGAGTGAAGAAGACACCAAAGTTATTATTATATAATGTGCCAGTCAAAACAGTCTTCTCACACAACAAGAGTAAAAGTCCAAGCAAAAGTACCTCAAATCCAGTATGCTTGAGATACACAGGTCAGGAGAAATCCTGGATTCTAACCTATTTGCCTATTCTTTGAGTCTCTGACCCTATGAATAATAGTCCCAATGATAAAGCATAATTATTTTAATTTCAGGCCTGGAGACACAGCAGTAGAGCATAAGATCAAAAATGATGATGATGATCGTGACCAAGAGTAGCCCAGGAATTACATTCATTAAAGTTATATTTATTAATTTCAAACTATTAACTAAAGGAAAATTCGAACACAGGATTTACATTTATATATAAATTTAGTATAATATCAAGAAAAATGCAGATCTATATTACAGAAGTATTTCATGCTTGCGGTTACCTTATTTATTTACAAAATTTGGGATTTTTTTTTATGAAATCCCATTATACAAATTACTTATTCTGACTTATTTACCTTGAGGGCTGTATAGCTTGGGTGGGTTCAATATACCAACTTCAAGACATTTACAGATATTGTGCTAATGCGATGGATGCATAAAATATAAAAGATTATGACAGATTAAAATTATCCATGACTGAGAATGTGCTTACATTTTAGCAGTAAATGATTTGGTAATTAACAGTTGCTTACACGATTTCAATCATTTATTTACAATACAAACAATTAATGTATCATGAATGACATTGTTTAAAAATCACATCTTTTGGAATATGTTTTTGAGAATAAGCAATGTGTTATGTCTCTGAAACTATGTGATATACAAAATCTTTAGGATTTTACAGGAGAATATGGGACTCATTCATTATTTAAAAGGGAAGCAGCTCAAATCAGGTATACTTCAGTAATTAGTATTGATGATTACTTACAAATGATTTATTATTTTCAACACATCATTATGACTAATAACGATTAAATAAGCGGTAATTAAATTAATAAGAAAAGTAATGGTACTAGCATAATATCAAAGGAAATCTGGCTCTTATGGTTGTTTGAATACTTTATCATTTCATGCTTTAATTTAAATCAAAGTTTGGTATATCCACATATTCTAGTGGAGTGATACTGTATGGAGAGATTGGTTTCAAGTCCCGGTGCCAGTGTATGGTGCTCCACAGCACTATCAATCCACAGACCTCACATTCTACAGGGAGTAGCATATATCCCTGATTATGAATGATTTAAGAAAGGAGATGGGTGACTTTGGACTTCCAAAGTCCCCAATTGATGAAGCATAAAACATATAAGTACCATAATATAACAGAAGAATATGCCAGTAACGTTATAACACAAATAATAAAATTAACCTCTGCATAATGATCTGTTGTAATGAGTCATCAAAAAAATTATAACTCATCATTATGTTTGCAATTATTATATTAAACTAACATACATCTATATTTGATTTTGATTCCCATATATCATCATCATCATCATCAACCATTATCAATCCACTGCAGGATGAAGGTCTCTCCAAGTTTAATCCATCTTCTCCGATCTTTAGCTTCTCTTCTCCACAACACCCCTGCACATTTTCTTATTTCATCCATCCATCTCACATGTGGTCTCTTTCTGGGTCTTTTAAAATCTCTTGGAATCCAGTTTAAAATTTCAATTGTTCATCTATTATCATCTCTTCTAGCAATATGTCCAGCCCAACTCCATTTCAATCTTTTAATTTTTTCAGTAAGGTCAGTAACACCTGTTTGTTGTCTTACCCATACATTGCGTTTTCGATCTCTTCTTGTTACTCCCAACATACATCTCTCCATACTCCTTTGAGTGGTCTGAAGTCTCTGTATTGCTCTTCTATTAAGTGTCCAAGTCTCAGATCCATAAGTAAGAACTGGTAAAACACATTTGTTAAAAACCATCCTTTTCAAACACATAGGCATATTTCCTTTTAGTATCAAGTTATTTCTACCAAAAGCACTCCAACCAAGTTTAATTCTATGATTAATTTCCTCCATTATGTTTCAATCTGTATTAATAATCTGACCAAGGTATTTGTAACTGTTAACTTCTTCTAATTCTTCATAATCCATCTTTATTTTCATATTTTGAGCAAATCGATTAAACATTACTTTAGTTTTTTTAACATTTATCTTTAGTCCTACTTTTCTACTTTCATCTGCTAACTCCTGCAACATTTCCTGCAGCTCTGAAGCATTATTTGCAAAAACAACTACATCATCTGCGAAATCTAAATGACTTAAATACTCTCCATTTACTTTCACTCCTTTAGTTTCCCATTTTAATCCACAAAATACTTCTTGCAGCACTGCTGTAAAGAGTTTTGGAGATATGGAGTCACCTTGTCTTACACCTTTCTCAATGTTGATTTTTCCAGTATCATTATGTAATCTAATTGTTGCTGTTGCATTTTTATAAATATTCTTTAAAATATAACAATATCCTGGATCTATACCTTGATGATCCAATGCTTTAATCACTAAAGAAATGTGTATAGAATCGAATGCCTTTTCATAATCTACAAATCCAAAACATAATGACAACTCATATTCATTTGTCCTTTCTATGACTTCTCTCAATACCTGGATATGATCTATTGTACTAAAACCACTTTTAAATCCAGCTTGTTCTCTTGGTTGGTGGAAATCCACAGTTCTCTGTAGACGAGCTGTAATTATCTTGGTAAAAATTTTATATAAAACTGATAAAAGGCTGATAGGTCTGTAATTTCTAATATCTTCTTTATCACCTTTTTTAAATATTAATATTATTACTGCATTCTTCCAATATTCCAGTACATCTTTATCATTTAGACATTTGGTATATAACTTTGCTAAAATTGTTTCTATTTCTTCACCTGCTTCTTTTAATATATCAATTATAATTCCATCATTTCCTGGAGCCTTTCCTTTCTTCATACACTTAATTACATGTCTCACTTTTTCATTTAAAACTCTGGGCAATTCGGAAGATATAATAGATATAGGAGGTACTTGTTCTTTATTACTATATAATTCTTGATAAAAATCTTCTACCAATTTCATGATGTCATCTCTCTTTTTAGTAATAATTCCATCTTTTTTTCTTATTGCAGATATAAATTTCATACCAATACCAAAATGTTGTTTAACATTTTTGAGACTTTTATTTTCTTCTACAGCTTTCCTTGCTATTTCACAGTTATACTTTCTTATATCATTTTCAACTCTTTTCCGTACCATTTTACAAAATTCGAGATATTCAATTATTTTTAATACATCATTTTTGTATATCTTCATATTCCTTTTCTTCTTCATAAATTCTCTAGTCTCAGTAGAAATTTTATTAGTCAATTGCTGCTTTTTTCTACCAGCTATGTTTGTTGCAGTTTTTAAAAGTGTATCAGTTATTTTCATATTAATTTCATTCAAATCTGTATCATGTTCAAAATCTCCTAACACTTGAAACCTATTTGTAAGTTCTAATTTAAATTCATTAGAATGTTTCTGAAGATTAGGAATATCAACTGTAAATATTGTTTTTCTTAATAATTTTTGTCTTTCTAGTTTTACATTAACACGTAACTTACACCTTACTAATCGATGATCACTTCCTGTGTTAAATTTATTAAGAACATTACAATCTTGAAATATGTATTTTCTGTTAGTCAAAATATAATCCAATTCTGCTGTACCTTCATTTGGAGGCTTCCATGTCCATTTCCTTTTAACATTTTTCTCAAAAAATGAATTCATAATATAAAGTTTTTCTTTTTCTGCAAACTCCACAAGTTTATGTCCTCTCTTATTTCTATTACCATAACCAAAATTACCTACAGCAATTTCATCTTTCATTTGTCTACCAATTCTAGCATTAAAGTCTCCCATAACAATTTTAAAATGTTGTTTACTCTGATCAAAAGCCTTTTGTACATCCATATAAAAATCTTCTATTACTTCATCACTATGAGAACTTGTTGCGGCATAAACCTGAATTATCTGCATTTGGTATCTGCTATTAAGTTGTATAACTAATCTTGCCACTCTGTCCGATACACCATCAATCTCCACAATATTGTTCTTCCACTTTTTATTTATAATGAATCCTACTCCACTTGTATTTTCAATATGTGTGCCTTTATAATAGAGTATATGTCCACTTTTTAAATCAATTGTTTCTTCTCCTTTTTTTTAAACTTTAGTCCAATAATGTCTCATTTAATATAAGACAGTTCTTCTTCTAATTCTTGCAATCTTCCTTCACTTGAAAGTGATCTGCAGTTGTAAGTACCTAAATAAAAAGTCGTCATCAAATGGCAGCCTGGGTCTGCAATCAGGGGATTCTTAGCACCCTCTGCCTTTGGCCACCAACTGCTGCCTTGGTTGGTGACTTTACAGCCTCCTGGGAATAAGGGCCATGCTTTATTTTTGTCTGTCATAATTGTATATATGTATTGGAAAAATATTTATCATTTACACAAACATTCATTCTGCCTTATCAGGCACTGAGAAGAAAGACCATGGTGTTTCTTGATCTTAAACTCAGAGGTAAAAAGCCAATAAACTCACCACGCTGGCTAATGCATGTTGGTGAGCAGCCCATCCATGTTCGTATACTATATGAATAATCACATAGTAATAACAGCTGCAATGACAAGAACGTAGGGAGTGGACATTAGGAATTTGCCCAGCTCGGTTTCTTTAAGGCCTCCAAGAGGAATCAAAGGGTCTCCTTTCAGTTAATAGCAAACTCCCATATATGTATTAAAATAATATCTTCGACTCTCCAGGCAATGGCAAGGAGTGATGACAGTCACAAATATCGAATTCATGATCTTTAAATAAAACTTAGCAAATAAATTCAATATCATCCATTCATACATAAAAGATTTAAATAAAATCAACTTGGTGAGTGGTTTTCACTAAAATAGGCAATCACTTTAATTATTCATTTTAGATGAAGCCCCACTTCTCTCCAGATTAAACAAGTAATAACCCCCCTCTTCAAACTTGCGAGGTTGGTTTGTGTTGGCATATTTAACAAATAAATCACATACATACATAAAAACAAAATAAGCTAACTATTAAATAAAGCCAGATAAAGCTATATAATTAGATTTTCACATGACAAGGGATGGTTAGAAATATATTGAGATAATATTGGATTATAGAGAGAGTTTAGTGAGCACACTTAAAAGAAAATTATAAACAGATATAAGAGTTAAAATATAAAGCTTCATTAAATATTTTAAAATTACAGAGGCATTTACGGATTAAGGCAGCTCTATGCAATGGATGATTTTACCTCAGGATCTGGTGGAGGACCCACACAGATAAATCTATTTTATCTGGTGCTTTCAGGTTACAGGCAGGTACAGTGCAGCAGTCAAGGTCAGCACTCCGGTGATCATCTTGTGTGACCAGTCAGATGGATAGAGCATCACAGGAGCAGGAGGCAGATGGCCTCTGAGAGGTCCAGGAAAAAGTGCTTGCTTCCCTCTACTCGCTCTTTTACTCTGACTTCATTTTTCTCTGGGCCATTTTATACATTTTCTTAATCCTCTCAAGAATGTGGCTTCTTCATTTGCCTATAGCTACCTCAGTAATATCTTTAATTAGATTAGCAAAATTTTAAGACAGATAAGGCTTGAGATACTTTTAAAAATATTTTAGATTTTTTAAAAAGATTTGCAAAAGAAATAACATACAAATTCTGTAGTATTTTAATTAAAAAATCTTATACTTTTAATTAGAAAAAGTAATCTGACATAAAGCAATAGACTACTTCCACTTAGTAACAAATTCTCAAAAGTATCTTGAATCTTTTTAAACCCAACATATAATTAATAATATTTAAAAAACATAATTTTCACCAATAATCTTATTAAGATTATTGCTTCATACATATAAATATATAACACACATGATTGTTTATTTTTTTACAAAATGTATTTACATAACTTTTTTTTAATTATTGTATATACAGTGTGTGTGTGTTGGCACATACATACAGAGAATGCTATATTATGGATGTCATAGGAAGTTAGTATGGATGATGAAGCATGAACCTTGATGGACTGCTTCAATAAAAATTTTAAAAATAAGATTAAAGAAAATATCATTAATTAAGTTTTAGAGCAAGGCATTAATACACACATCATAACAAGGATTAATTATGTTGCTTTGTATAATATACAGCCTGTCAGAAGGATGGTGAATCAATACTTTAATTGTATATAAGAATAAATGATTATGTACTTGAAAGTGCCATGAACAGATATATAAATAATAGTGAGGTGGCTGAAATTGATAAATTATTTAATAATTAATTGCTTAACAATAAATGACATTAATAAATGATAAATACCATTCAGGTTTATTCATTCAGTGAGATAAACATGCAGAAATAGTAATGGTAGAATTACTAAAGAAATCTTTTATTTGTAATTCGTATCATTTAAAATGTTATTAGTAAAAAAAAAGAAAAAAAAAACTGATATTAATTTAATATATACATAAACCTCCAACAAAAAATGATTGATTAAATTTGTGAATTTAAATTCTGTGACAGCCTAAATGAATTGTCCGCGCATACTGTATATATATAAACTCTTTGACATTTAAAGTTTTATCAAGTTTATTACTATTATAAATATAATGAATACTTGTGGTATATCATGTCACAGCAGTTGGAGGAGTAATATTGTTTGATTAGAGTCCTTGTTAATAACCCCATGGACACTGATTAAGTCTGTATATTTGAATACATTTATGTGTTAATAGCTGTTAATCATGGGACTGGTTTAGATCATATCCCTGTCAAACTCCATAAATGCACACTGCTGGCCAGGTGCCCAGGAGAATGATCTCAGGATGTACCCCAGTCTGGATCTTGCTGGCACTGGAGAGTTGCTGCAACCCCAAATCCCAGACCATAGCACCCCTTGGCTTCCATTCTTTCCAGAATCAGTGCACCTCTGGTTAGAAGCAGACATATTTCTGCAGCCTAGTACAGCAACTAAAGAGAAATCTGAACCACTACCTCAGATCACAAAAGCTGATCTATCATCCCTTAGAAACCCATGGGTCTCTGAGAGTATGGATAGTACCCCTATATTTCAATACATTCATTATTATAAGCCTTCATGGCTCCAAATTTGTGGTCTCCAGCTACCTACATTCAAACCCATGCACAAGCTCCTTACTAATATACATATAAATATAGCATGTGCACTGATAATAAGGCAATATATATAACTTTTTATCACCACTCCCCATACTAATTTAAAGATTAGCAAAACCACTATCACTTCATATTAATTGTTAATCTATCACTTCATATTAATTGTTAATCAACGATTTATTTAATGTAAATAAATTATATTCTTTAATAAATGTAAATATATTAATTAAGCATAAACAGATAATATATAATAATGTGAAAGCTAAACACCTTCAAACAGATACGCTTTAAAAATGCTTACATGACAGCCAATCAGATGGAATAATGGCATCACATGGGACTCTAAATTCTAAAACACAAGCCAGAACTATTAGAAAAAAATGGAACCCATCTTAATCTATGCCTCAATTATATTTAAATAAGCCAGACTAAAGCATTTTGAACTAAGAGTGTGAAGCTTAAATACCTTCACATTTAATCCACTAAATATTATATATATAAATTAACAACGTTATTATATATTATCTGTTTACGCTTAAATTTAATATATTTACATTTATTAATATCATTTCATTAGATTTAAAATATTTCTTCATTGTAAATCGGATGATTTCGCATTGTTAATTTATATATATAATATTTAGTGGATTAAATGTGAAGGTATTTAAGCTTCACACTCTTAGTTCAAAATGCTTTAGTCTGGCTTATTTAAATATAATTGAGGCATAGATTAAGATGGGTCCCATCTTTTTCTAATAGTTCTGGCTTGTGTTTTAGAATTTAGAGTCCCATGTGATGCCATTATTCCATCTGATTGGCTGTCATGTAAGCATTTTTAAAGCGTATCTGTTTGAAGGTGTTTAGCTTTCACGTTATTATATATTCTTTAATGTAAGTGCTAGTTATCTCTTCTCCATTTTTATACAAACTTCATCTTATATTTTTGAATAGTCACTTTGTATGTATAGTATAAGATAATATCTATATACTTATACCAATCAATGGTTAATGTAAGACTGGGAACTGCCTTGTGTTGTATGTGGGAGCCATGCAAACCCTGAGATAAAAACCAATGTTCGATTCCTGAGCTAAAATGTGCTATACTGGAAGATATATGTGTATCATCAAGGATATTGTTTGGATGATTGAGACATGATGGTTTGGGTAGGGGTTTAAACCCAGGATAGGGATAATCCTTCACCTGTTGGTGGTGGGACTCTTCTTGGCCATCTGGTATTGTTAGTTGACTAAATAATCTTGACCAGTACAGAGTTTGTTTTCCATATAACGGGATGTTCAAACATGGGACTTTGCAATCACTTTGCTTGGCTTTCTCCGCACTTCACATTGACACATAAAATATACATAAGTATAATCATATTTTCTTTGCATATAGTCTAAAACAAAACAAGACAGCTCTATATGTTATCTGTGTGCAACCAAGGGAGTGATTTCTGTCTATGTAAAGGGTTTTTTTGTATTGTTTGTGTTCAGTGTGTATTTTTATTGATTATGTAAAAACAAAGGATGAGACTAGCAAACCCAAAAATTGTTTTTGAAATATTGGTTTGTGAATATCAGGTTAAGACCAAGACCCAGGGAGATGTAACACTTTTGTAAATGATTAAGATGTAGAATAATATTTTATTTCTCTGTTGCAAACAGATGAGTTGTCACAACATGTAACATATACAGCAAGCACATCAAACATGAACTTCACATTAAAGATAGTCAATAGGGTTAATTTGTATGAGAATAAAATAAGGATGAGAAAAATAAAATAAAGTTTTTTTCCAAATAGTTAAGAGAGATAGGGCACATTTTTTCCAGAGGATGAAGCAGGTACGTATGGATTGCAGTGTGACACTTACAAGTCAGCAAAACCAATGGAACAGGACAAGGAAGATAATGACTCGGGGGAAGCAGCCATTCATGAAAATAGAATATTTCATATATTACATGACAAAGCAGAATGGAAGGGGACCCAGACATGGTCAAACACAATAGCATGACAAGGGAAAAAACACATGGAAGCAAGGATAACTAGGTTAGAGAGACACATTGACAGAATATTCAATATACTAGAGGGAATGACATTCATCAGAAGAACAAAAAGCAGAAAGAAGATGAAGTACCCCAGCAGTCAGAGTCAACTCAGAAAAAATTAGTAAGGTGGAAGGAAATCATGGAAGAAAGCCAAACTAAAACCAAAGGAACTTTGGAGGAATTAACATGTGCAAGTGAAGAAAAGGCAGAAAGAGGCACCAAGCTGAAGAAAGATGCCTGAATTGCCATGCACCCTATGAAGTCACCATAATCAAGAGTGGACTAATGATGAACAGGTGATAGTGGCAGGAAACAACCTTGGAGGGACAGTGAAAGTCTGATGGAGAAGCATGTTGCACTAATCTGAATCATAGCATTCCTACAAACAAGTACTGTTAAACATATTCTGGAGCCATGAAAGACAAGAGAGTATCATGAACTGTATTCTCAGGGAGAAGTATGACAAGGTAGAGAAGGAGAGCCAAACCCAATTCTTTCTATGACAAGTGGCCCATTTAAATGTACTGACAGGATTCTTAATGACTGACAATCAGATTGTCCAGAACATTAGATACAATCTGGAAGCACCCACACAGAACATTATGATAGGCAATAGAAGTTATAATGTGGGAGAGATAGCAGAAGTGCTGACTGCCATAGACTTTGGAAATTTCACCAAGGAAGAAGGGCAGGAGATATTGAAGACACATCATAGTAACATAAAACTCTATAATGACAGACCACAGGACTCAGGAGGAGGACTATAATGATAAGCAAGATAAACCAGTTAATGACTTAGGAACATTAAACCTGAGTAAGAATTAGGAGAAACTTTTAACAATGATTAAACTGTGTGTATAGATAGCTAAGTAAACAAGGGGAATAAGAAATATAAATAATAAGTAATACTAACACATTAACTCCATTTAACAAGTGATCACTCATTCCAGAAAAAGGGTAAAATAAGTTTTTTTTTTGCGTTTTTTACAGATCAACTGGACAAATATGAAGTAGTAGACATCCAGCAGTAAATATGCTTGTTTCGTGTTAGTTAAGTTTAAACCTATCTCTCAGTGTATAAATAATGTATTTAATAAATAAACACACACACATTAGAAATAAGCATGTGTGTGTGTGTGTGTGTGCAAATAAAGGATAGAAAGAGTTATTAGTTTAGTCATTAATCAGGTTAAATAATCTTAAAAAAAAAAAAATCATTGCTAAAAATATTTGAAAAATGGAAATAGTAGTAAAGAATTTAAAAAAAGAAAAAAAATGTTAAAAGGGAATAAACAATGGGAGAATGGTTATAAGATATTTAAAAAAGTAAAACAAGTGCTGTGTCCCCCTAGCTGTATGAAGATAGTTGCAGTTTCAGACATATGCATTCTGTGCACAGTAATTACATTGTTAAGGAAAAATAAGAAACAATGTACAGGAAAACAGATTGGTGATAGTAAAGCACATTGGAATGTAGGCACTAATGGAACTTACCAAGTTTAAAATCTACCATTTATTTTGGAAAACCTACCTCAGGCAAAATATGAGATATAAAAGAGAAAAAGGTATTAATGAATAGAAAAAGCTTTAATATTTTATGATCAAGAGAGTGATTACAGAAATTAACTATGTAATAAATTTTGAAATTTGCATTAAAATTACTGTGCGATGAAGTTATAGCTATTATCTGATTGGAGCTTGCTGGGTCAAAGAGAACTGCCATTACACTCTACTGTATCTATATAATGAAGAATGCATGATACCTACCTGAAATACCTGAGTGCTTTTCCTGGTCAGCATGAGAGCATGAACAATGGAGGGAATTAAGAGTTAAATTATAAATGTTGTTTACACTTCCCTTTGACTCTCCAAACCCCTGGGTGTGGCCAAGTCAAGAAGACACCAAAGTTATTATTATATAAGAATTTTAAAAATAAGATTAAAGAAAATACCATTAATTAAGTTTCATATCAAGGTGTTAATATCCCCATCATAACAAAGATTAATTATGTTGCTTTGTATAATATACAGTATGTCAGAAGGGTGGTGAGTCGATACTTTAATTGTATATAAGAACAAATGATTATGTACTTGAAAGTGCCATGAACTGATATATAAATAACCATGAGGTGGCTGAAATTGATAAATTATTTAATAATGAATTGCTTACCAATAAATTGCTTAATAAATGGTAAATGCCATCCAGGTTCATTCATTCAGCAAGATAAACACACCGAAATACTAACAGCAGAAATCCTAAAGAAATCTTTTATTTGTAACTCATATTTAAAATGTTAGTAAAAAAAGAGAAAAAAACTGATATTAATTTAATATATATGTAAACTCTCATGGCCCACAAACTATGTTAAAGCTAATAAAAGATATGTATTCATCAAGAGTGTTAACCAAAAAAAAAGATTGATTTGCGAAATTAAATTCTGTGTGTGGGTTAATACATATATCATATCATAGCAGTTGGAGTGTGTAATATTGATTGGTTAGGGTTCTTGTTAATAACGCCATGTATACTGATTAAGTCTGTATATTTGAATACATATATGCATTACTAGCTGTTAATCATGGGTCTGTGTTAGATTAAGTCATATATTTATAAATGTGATCCTTCTTCATTTCCTGCTCAAACTGCATAAGGGCAGACCACTAGCCAGGTGCCTGGGAGATTGATTTCAGGATGTATCATGCTTTAGGTCCTGCAGGCACTGGATAGTTCCTGTGACCCCATATCATGAATTGCAGCACTCTTTTGTCTTCCATTCTCTCCAGAATTAGGTGCACTTATGGTTAGAAACAGACAAACCTCTGCAGCCTAGGACATCCACTAAAGAAAAATCTGAACCACTACCTCTTGTGATATAAGTCGATATATCATTCATTAGCAACCCATGGGTCTCTGAGAGTACAGATAATGCCACTGTATTTCAATATATTTATTATTATAAGCCATCCTGTCTCCAAATTTGCAGTCTCCAGCCACTTACATTTGAACTCACCCATAATCTCCTTACTAATATATGTATAAATAAAATCTATGTGGAATGGGCTGGAAAATGTATCATCTGCACTGATAATAAGGCACTATATACATATTTTATCATGACTACCAATAGTAATGTAAAGATCAGCAAAAACACTATCACTTCATATTAATTGTTAATTTAAGGATTTATTTAATGTAAATAAATTATATTTTTTAATGTAAATACTAATTATCTCATCTCCATTTTTATACATACTTCATCTCCTCATATTTTTAAATAGTCATTTGTGCATATAATATAAGTTAATATTTATATACTTAGATCAATCAATGGTTAATGTAAGACTGGGAACTGTCTTGTGTTGTAAGAAAGAGCCATGAAAACCCTGAGATAGAAACCCATGTTTGATCCCTGAATTAAGCCATGCTACATTGGGAAGGACTTGGAGGCTCAAGTAGGGGTTTAAACACAGGATAGGGGTAACCCTGTACCTGTTGATTATGGCCTCTGCTTGGACTTCTGGTCTTGTTGGTCAACTAAATAATGTTGACTGGTACATGAGTATTTAATACAGCAACAACAAGTTTATATTAAATTTTATATATATTTAATAAATTAATGCATGAGATGCTTTGTATCTCTCCATCGAGAAGTAGTGGAGAACATACTACTCATCAGGCATTTTAATTGTCTGAGGTTAAGGATTTGAACAGTTTTTTACACTTGTTTTACTCATTAAGTACCAGGCAAAACTCTCCATATAGTATTGCCACTCTGTGCTAGAGTAATCAATGGATGCCAGAAGTCTTGTGCACAAAATCCCCATCTTGTGCCCACTCATCCAATATCTCCAGACTAGTTTCTGGTTTGTGACCTTCATCAGTGAGGAGCCTTGGATCTGAGAGCACTGCACCTAGATCTTAGGATCTAATGTAACCCTAACAGCCACCTTTTATCTCTATTTAACAAAAAAAAACTATGAGACAAATTGAAAATGCAATAATATTTTTAATTCAAGCTCATTAGCTTATATTTTATGCACAAGCCTTCTGCCATCCATTGATTATTCTGGCTTGTAATGAGTGGCAATACTATATGGAGAATTTTGCCCATTTTAATAACAGTTATAAGCAAGTATAACAACTAGTGATCATGTGATGTTTATTAAGTTATAACAAATCCTGCCTAATAGGATAGTGGTGACTATAGTTATTAAAGAATCAAAGATACCAAAATGTATATGTACTGAACTGAGTTCAGACCTATATGGCTTTATAAGCTAATGAACTTGGAATTTAAATCTCATAGTTTTGTAGTTAAGTAGAGATAAAAGATGGCTGCTGTAGGGTTGAATTAGATCCTAAGATCTAGGTACAGTGCTCTCAGATCCAAGGCTCCTCACTGACAAAGGCCACAAGCCAGAAACTAGTCTGGGGATATTGGACCAGAAACTAGTCTGGTGATATTGAATGAGTAGGCACTAGATGGAGATTTTATGTACAAGCCTTCTGGTATCCATTGATTACCCTGACTTGCCCTGAGTGGCAATACTGTATGGAGAGTTTTGCCTGATTTAATAACAGTTATAAGCAAGCATAAGCAATAGTGATCATGTGATGTTTATTGGCTTATTATTAAATACACATAACTAGATACCTATTAATTAACTCATATGTAATAATAAATTGTACTGTGTCCAGTTATTGAAAACATTACCAGTTCCATTTAAAAAAAATCATACTCTCTCTAATTTCAAATTTTGATTATTGATATAATAGGCAAATATATGACTACTGTACCATGAGGCCCATATAACATGCTTTATAAATGCAAATAACATTAAATGCTAATAATATCAAATTATTTATAATAAATATTTTTACATTAGTACTAGAAAAATTATATCATTCATTTAGAAAAATGGTTGAGAAACACTGCTTAAAAATAGCCAAATAGTTATTTACTGACCAATAATTAGATAGTTAAAAAGTACAGATATCAATCTTCTATCAGTTTTATACAAGATCTTTGCCAAGGTAGTTTGCACCTCATACCAACTAAAAGAATGAACTGGATTTACAAATGGTTTTAGCCTTAGGTAAATATTGAGAGAAATTATGGAGAGGACCAATAATTATGAATTTTCATTGTTGGTTGGATTTTTAGATTATAAAAAAGCTGTTAATTATACAAGAATTTTCACAAAGATTAATGCCTCAAACGATCAAAATATAGACTGGAGTTATTATCATAATCTGAAGAATACGTAACAAAATGTAACCGCAGTGACTAGATTATTATATGCCACTAAAAAGATTAAAGTCGATATGAGCATATGACAAGATGATTCTGTATTTTTAAAACTGGAAACTAAGGAAATAAAAATATATGGACATTATTTAAGTCATCTGTATTTTTCAGTAAATTATGCTTAAGAATTTTAAAAAACGTTGCAAAATCTAAAGAAAATAAGACTACAGAAAATGGCTAAAGTAAGGTTCAATGGGTTTTCGTCAAAAAAAGGAAAAACAAAATCACAAATTAAAAAAAAAACAATTATAAATATCTTGATTAGATTTATTATTACATATGAAAATATAAAGATGGACATTATTCAGGAAATTAAATTTGAATGGAGTGCTTTTGGTTGAAATAATATTAAAAGAAAATATGATTATATCTGAAAAGGAGGATTTTTAATAGATCCAGATCTGAGACTTGACCACTTAACAGAAAAGCAATATAAAATATTCAGAATATAGCAAACTATAAGAGATGGGTGCTGAGACTAATAAAGCGGCAAGAAGATGAAATTTATGGAAGAGAGTCAAATAGGTATTATTGTTGTAATTTTAAAAATTAGGAGACGGAAATAGAACTGGGTTGGAAATAGTGCTAAAAAATTTAATAATAGATAGACAAAAAAACTTAGTCTGATCTTAAGAGAATAAAAAGTCACTGCATGCAAAGTAAATAAATGAAATAAAGAAAACTGTAGAAATGATATGAGGAAGATAGTCTATGAATCGAAGAAGTGGATTAATCTTGGAGAAACTTCATTTTGCAATGATATCAATAATGGTTAACAGTGATGATGATAATGAATTGTGGAGGTAGGAGATTTAAAACAATCCTAGATTATTTGCTAAATCCCATTTTTCTGAACATATTTTATAACGTGACAAGATTTTATGCAAAAGTATTCATTTGAATGTATTTCATTATTCTACAAACGAGTATTCATAATAATTTTTTATTTATAAAATAAATTATTGTAAAGAATTAATTTTGAAAAGGTTATTTACATTCTTAAATTCTTTAAATAGTATATCATAGTTTATCTAATAAAAATCTATTTATCAATTATTTCCAGGATTGTAAGCTATCTTTTGAAGTGGCAAATATACCTTTGTAATTGTTGCTAAGAGAACGAAGGACACTTTAAAATAAGGTAATGTCGTTTTGTGTTATTATAAGTGATAGTTTATTGATTCAATATTATGTACAAGGGTCACGTAAATTATAAAATAATTAAAAAGTAATTAAAATTTGTCCCAGTATAAAATACTTTTTAAAAACTATTACGGTAAAATTAACGTACTTATATAGCAATTGTATATGAAATGTGCGTGTATGTTAAATAACGTATTAAAAAGCAACTGTGTCAAATTTGCAGAGAAAGTTTATAAACAATTATAGTTTATACTAGATTTGATTTAATAATTAAATAACTTATTAGCGAGTCAAAGATTTCTCCATAAAAAAATTACAGTTGCAGAAATAACTAATCGAGACGGAACTCTGATCAAACAGTTCAAAATCCGTTTAGTAATTGATTGCTTCGCTGAAAAGTTGATTCAATGAATAGAAACTACTAGATTATTGATGAGTGAAAGATTTCCGTCTAAAAAAAGGATAGCGTGGCTTGAATGACCAATAAAAAGATGAAAATTTTGTATTCTATAATATTGAATTTGAGTTTGTTTGCATTCACTGTCCAATTAAGTATATTAATATTAAGTTACAGTTTCTTTAACGCTTAATGCAATTATGATTTTAGTAGATGTTAAAAAAATTATGAAGGAATAAATAATTGTTTAACATCAATTTGTTAAAACAAATCTCATGAGGCGTGCTCATAATTTAAGATTCAAACTTGGAAAGATTGGTTTATTTTTTTAGAATCGTAATCAATCTACTTAGCTACTCATTCGGTGATAAATGGGTCTGCCATTAGAAAAAGAAAGATACTTTCACTGTTTAATGAGTGATAAAAATGATCAGGAAACAAAAATACAAATTATAATTTTTTGCAATCTTCAACATTGATTAGATGAAAGTTATAAATTATTATACATATATTTAGTTGATCATTTAATAGAACACAACATTTTTATTATAAAGAAATTATAACCACTATTATTAGCCACAATGTTTACCTTTAACTTACTATACAGAATATAGTTATGTTTATTTTTTATAAAATGTTCTAAAATGTGTTGTATTTTGAGTGTTCAATAAGAACATGAGCCATGTAATATGTAGATTGCTTGTAAAAGAATATTATTAAAAAAAATAGAGGAGTAGAAAAAGTAGAGATGATCATTCTCTAGAAGAAAGATAAAAAAAAAAAAACAGAAAAAGTATTAGTCAAGATTATTGTTTAACTTTGCATTATTCTAAAAAATGGTGTTAAACCCTCAAAATCATTAGATCCTGCAAATATTACAAATAAAATGTTTATTATGGATTTCTTTCTTTCTGGTAAATAAATATTAATCATAAATTTTAATTTATAAAATAGCTATGAAAATATAAAGAAAATGTGTTTGTTAGTAATGAAAATATATGATATATATATGATCCAGATTTGAATCTAGATTGGCTATATTAGATATCCTGCTATTTTTAGAAAATGAACAAAACAATGAGGAAAGCAATTCAAATTTTCATTCTCTGGTAATTGCAAAGATAGGTAAGTATTGCTTCTCCATAACTGTTTCTTTGTGAGAGGCTATTGGAGAGATTTTTCTTTTGCAATGGCTAATTTAAAAACAACTTTAGATATAAAAAAATTGAATAGCTTATTTTAGAAGAAATACATTTCTAGTAGTTCTCTAAAAGATTGAAAACAATGAAAAGAAAAACTTTCTTTTCCATCATATATTAGTCAACTACTATTTAAGAGTGTCTCATGATTTTTTTTTCACAACAAACCACAAAATACACAGCTTGATCTATAACACCAACAGCTCACCACTTTAATGATATCTAGTGCAAGCTAGAATAAATTGATTACTAGAGACATTTAAAATTCCTATCCATACAATTTGAACCTCTATTTTTGATCAATTTCTGAAATGCACCTTTATTAATGAGATCTAGGATTCAAATTTGGAAGGAATGCATTCCTTCCACCAGCTTTAATTCCACTTTGCTTGTCAAGCTTAATACTTAAATTTCAAATTAGCATAAGGTTTTGAACTCAAGTCAGTCACCTTGGAACATTTATATAGATCTTAAACTGGTACAGTAACTATATATATATATATATATATATATATATATATATGTTTAGTACCTTTAATTTTCCACTAACTGTAAACACTTTTATCTTGGCTAGAAATGTAAACAACAGATCACCAAATACATAGATTAACCAATAAAATAGAAGTTCTCCATATTATTACCACTTAGTATAAGCTAGAGAAAATCTGAATATATTAATAGAGGCAAAAACTAAAAATATCTTAAGTACTACAGATAGTGTTTATATAATAATCATTGATTATTTTAACTTTTACAAGATCGCAGCAAAGTGAAGAGCTATTTTTATTTTATTCTTTAGCTAAAATATTTATAAAACGATTTACAGATTACTTTTGGATACTAATCTGTGTTAGATATCCTATCGTTTAAAATAAATTTTAAGCTCTCAACTTGAAAAAAATTCTAATCTCCCAACAGATCCTATCGTAAAAGGAAAATTTAGTAATGTTTAAATTATAACTTCATATATCCTTAAAAGCCCTGCATGATGCAATAGTAGAGTGGTGGACTCTGGAATTCAAGTTTCATGAATTGCAGCTTTGGACTTCAACTTTTTTTGAACCCTTGAAAAATAATCTATTCAATATTTTTTTAAATATTCTTATAAGTAGGAAACAAACTTTTGAGAATAAAAAATATTTCAATCAAATATTGGCCTTATACATATATTTGGACATTTATTCCTTTATATACATTCATTCTATCAATCTTACTTCTTCATCTGGGTCGACCTTCCACCAAAACATCTATATATCTATCAATATATTTATTTGTCACCAATCTATTCAATTATCTATTTGTCTGTCTGTCTGTCTATTTATCAAGCTATTCACTTATATATCTCATGAATCTGCCTGTTAATGAAAATATGAAGCAATATATATGTAAATTACTGAATACCCATTGCTTGTAATATTCTTTTATAGAAGTATTTTCCAATTCAATTATAATCATTATAAAATGAACTTATTCAAATAGCAAACAAAATATCATATGATTAGCCTTTTTAATGAGCATATATCACTAAAGTACCTGCAAAGCTTGGATTGCAGAAGGTGCCACGGCCAAGGTAAACTTGAAAAACACTATATACTTAAAAATATTGTTTTTATGTATCAAAAATTTATTTATTTAGATTTATATTGTTTGGAAATATATATTGGGTACTGCCTATATCCATCATTGCATTTATTATATAGTTTTTTGTTTATTTAATATTTATATTTTTGTAATGAGATTATTTTATGTAATATATTTTATCTTTAGTTTTTAACTACACATATTTTTTTAAATTAAGATAATGTAGTAAATAAAGATTCTATATAACTGTATGTTTATTTGATTATCTAATCTGTCTGTTTAGAAATAAAAGTGAGAGGAACACTTATATGTGCAGTTGGGTACTAAAGATTCTAGTGCTGAACCTATGCTTAACCTGTCTTTTTTTATGATTTTTAAATGCTTTTATATTAATTTTCCCTGTCTCTGGTTTTTATCAGAATATCTACATTTTTGAATTAACAATGAAAAAAAATCATTCCCGTTTAAAACTTGAACTCATATTCTTTCACTTAAGACAAACATTACATGTGTACAATTAAATTTAGTTCATATAATATTTATTTAACTCATATATATATATATATATATATATATAATGTAAAGAGCTCACAACAAGCTTTGCAGAATATCCCCAATCCTAGATCAGTTTGTGCTACTGGTTTCCTCAGTGAGATGCTAGGATTCTGAAAAGCTTGTTAAGAGCTTTTTTTATATATATGCCAAAGCGTTGACTGGGAAGTGAACCTGGGAAGCTGCTTGGAAGGCAGCTATGCTAACCGCTAGGTCACCAATGCTTGACAATAGCTTATTTGTGAGCTCTTTATATAACATTTGTAATGCAAGCTTGTTTAAATTAGGTCATGGGTCATCTGACTTGATTTTTTTGTAATTATATTGAAGCAGTCAGATCTGAGTTCGATCCTAGCTTCATGACATCTAGCCATAAGCCCACTTCAAACCCTAGTACTAACCTTAAATTTCCGATGCAATGGGGCTTTATATGTTCAATCCACGCTAATTTTCATAAAGAATAACTTATTTCATAAATGCGTATTAAAATTAATTTGTTTCAGATTTAAATTGACCAATTCTATTAAAATTCGTGATAGAATTATTCATGAATTTATATATTATAACTGCGTGGATTGTGTGTATATATTTGTAAATATTTAAATATATATAATTGTTTGAAAGTTTCATTGCGTCGGGAATGTTTGATTTTATTTTTAAATAATTTGTCAAAGTTTTATTGATTAAAAGCTACATTCTTTCGATTTTCCCTTTCCAAAAACAACAGTTAAAGTTTTATTTATTAGAAAAAAAGATAAGGATTTCCAAATTAAAATCATTTTCTGATTTTAAGAATTCATTTTCTAATTAGAAAATGAATTCAAGTTAATGAGTTTGAAAGCCTTATCGAAGGAATGTATCTAAAAACAACCAGTAAATCTAAAAACATTGATAATGAAAGAAGTGCTAGTCCGAAGGCATCAAGAGGACAGATATATGTAGCTCTGAAAAGTTTGGAAAAAAAAAGCCATCTTTGTTGTAGAAAAGTACAGTAAACTCTGTGCATTTTAAATAGTGTTTCGATCATGGTAAGGGACTAAATGTCAGGAATCTGGCTATCGGTTCCTGAAGTCCCCTGAAAATCTTCAATGGAGCTGCTGAAACTTTTCCAGACAAATCATGCTGCCAAAATCAAATAAAATGCTGTTCAAGTAATCAATCAAATGGTGCCTACGTTTTTACCAACTTGGACGTGTAACCTAAGGATCAAGCCCGGAGGAAATGGGTAATATATTTCCATAATGAACCTTAAACTTTCTGGCCAGTTCCGAACTTTACACTCCCTTTAAGAGCTCTTTTCATTCTATAAATGTCATAATCTCTGTGTAACAATCTCTGTGTAAACTTACTTTTATTTATGCTATTATATCGTAATTCTCTCAACTTCTAGTCTCTAACTTTCTCTTTTCTTACTTGGCAGTTCATTTATTATATATATATATATATATATATATATATTATATTATATATATATTTATTATATTATATATATATTTGTGTAATTTATTAATGTTGTTATTTTAATTATATGCCAATAATCTTTCGATTCGATGAGCTCCTTTGTTCTATTTGCCTCACGCAAATAATATAATATTAATTCTAATAGTAGTTCTTGCCCATTAGAACTAGATTTATACAGTTCTATCAATCATCGAGTCGAAAGAAATTATTAAATGTGTGTTATTTTTATAATTGGCTAATAATAAATTATTAGCTCCATTTCTAATCTATGCCACCGCTATTTTCTCGTTTCACTAATATTTGTTTATTATTCAAATATAATCTTAAAATGTTTTTTGCAAAGGGCCGATAAAGGAATCAAATAAATATATTCTAATTCAACTTTATTATTTTCTATTAAGATTCAGGAAGGGCACGATGATTGGGGCATAATTAATATGATTTACAAATATTTTAAAATAGTTTTACTTAAAAACTCATTTGACTTTAATTCATTTGATCAAGTCATCATGTTGAGCATTCTATAATTGGGTTTTAGTTCTCAAATGGTGACTAGTAAGTCATCATCTTCAATGTTGCTGATGTAGGGCAATCTTCCACTCCGTTAGGCTGGTCGGTGATCATATTTCTGTTATTTTAAATTATCGAGGAAGAAAGCACTTCCTCTCCTGTTCATATTAATCAAAGGGCATAAGACTTGTCAATCGCAAGCCGCCATAGGACTTCGATTATCAACTAGCTATCGTCTTTCAATTTCATTTTTTAGCTCATAATTCGTCAGCACAGTTGCCTCTCTGTTCCGGTAAAGCCCGTTCTGATGCTAGTAATTCATGACGAAGTGATTTCAATTAAAGTTGAACAAATTCCCAGTTATATTTAATTAAATAAGTTTTCCAATAAAGATTAAAGTTATGCTCTAAAATACATATCTTGCTCTTCATGAATGGATTTGCGAATGTGAAAATAAATCTCACATTCTTTCGTATAAAATTAGAGTAACAATTTCCTTTTACTAATGAATACCTTTATCTGCCTTTTATTTTCTTGTTGGGGGCATAGACATAGACTTTCAAATATTGCGTAATATTCATTGGCATATAATAAGGACCGCCACTCGTATTATAATTGTAAACTTTGTTTAAGGACTAGAATTAATTAATTTAATCTTTATTTAAAATTCAAACCAAACAAATTATTATTATTAAATATTTTCTAAACACACTTGGTTTCTTAAGTCTTTTTATTCATAATTATTTTAATGTTAATGCTCACTGTCTGTGTTGGCAACCCGAACATATACATATGATTCGATTTTAAAATGATCTTAGTTGATTGATTATCCAATATTAGTGTCAGTTCAGGGGTCTCTGATCCTCACCAACCGTTGAGCTAGTTTCTTGGTGCATAGCACTGTGCTGCCAATTTCTATTAATCTGAGCTGATGAGTTGGGTTTGAATTCAGTTTGGTTCAGCTGAGTTTGGATCTGACTTGCGGTTTAGGTGGTGGGTTTTTCGACTGGTACATGGTTATGTTTTTGGTCGCCCAATCGTTGGAGCTCGATTTAATAAACCCCACATACCCTGGAGATAGTAATTATGATCTTAGTTACTCAGTCAATTGAGATCTCAATAAATTAAATGTTTCAGTAGAAAGTGATATTTCAAAGAGTGTTATATATATTTAAGAGAAAAGTTATGCGAAAATTTAATAAATTAAAATGTCATTTTGCAATTTTCTTCCTTATAATTAAATGTTTTCAAGATTATTTTTTAAAATGTTCGTCAATAAAAGAGTCATTAGTCAAAATAATTATTTAAAGAAAAATAATAAGAGAGAATATATATATAAATTAATTATACGTGGACTATATCACTATATATATTATCCGTTTGTGTTATACGCGTTCATGACAGTAGGAAAATTATCGTTAGAAAAGTAGTAAGAGCAGATCAAAGCAAGGGGTAAAATAAATGAAATATTTTGTCTGTGTCAAAATTAATTATATTCATCTCAGTTGTCATGATTTAAAATATCCAATATGATATTATGTTAAAAGTTTTTAAATTTCAAAGTATTGCTTGCTAGCACATATATTTTATGTTCACTCCGCATTCTTAGTAGCCTCAAACCAGGCGAAGACCTTCAAACTGGGAATTATCTATCAAGCGGTCTGATGCAGTGTGACATTATGCTTTAATGACAATAATTTCTAGAGTAACCTCAAAGCAGGTGAAGATCTTTTGTGTACACCAAGCAGCCAGATGCAGTTGGCAAAAATGCTTAAATGGTTTACACGCTTTCATGCTAGCAAGATTAAAAATGATATCAACAAATAAAAGTTCTTGTGTAATATTAATTTTGACATTTTTTTTATTTGTGTGTAAAAGCCTCATGCTTAGTGGTAATGATAGTGAACTCCTATATTTAAACTCAGGTCAGGAATGCGTCAGTTATTAAATAATAAATACTCATCATCAATTAAATTGTTTTATCAAAAATTAAGTCAATCATATGTGGTTTGGGGGTCAATGGGTTATTACACATTCCCTATTGATCTCATTTTGCTCACTGGTGCCCATGTAAATAAAATTGTCAGCAAATTTGATTGTCAGCACAGTAGTGGGTCAATTGTCTAAATAATAAAAAAAAACCCAAATGTGTCCAATACAGAGAATTACTTGTAATACCTGCTAATATATATGTATAAATATTTGTATATCACTAATCATCTGTATAGTTTTTTTTCAGACATGGGAAAACAGTTGAACAGAGGGAAAGTGAATAATGTTTTTTTTCCTTATCTTTAATAGTTTTTTTCTAAATAAAATACATGTCTCATTCAAAGAATTAATAGAAAGAGCTAACCAAAAAAAAACGTAGGCAAACTAAAACTAAACTAAAAAAGGCAGATTACATAGATTGGGGAAATAATATGCAGCAGCTAATGAAGATAGGGACAATGGGACCAGTAGTCAGAGACCTAATTATAATGTACTGAAGGAAAAAATTATTATTTAAGTATACAGAGAGTGCCATAAGTTTGATTCACATTGTTTATTATATTATTTATTCACTTTCAAAGTTGGAAGAACAATTAGATAAAGAATTGACTGATGATAGTGATGCACCTTCAACCACCTCCAGTGAACGAGAAATCACTTTTAAAAATCAGATCAATAGGAAAAAGGGCAACCATCAAAGCAGAAAGATGGCTAAAGACGATCACGATGATCGAGAGACTTTTCATACGATCCTCAGAGAAATAAGAGAAACAGGAAGCTAATGATGATGATGATGGAGAGGATTTTAAAGCTTGAGGAAACACGAGGGACCCAAACCAACCCAGATAGTAAAGCATCATACAGCAATAGATGCTTACAAGACTCCAAGAAGTGATGAAGATGATCAGACCACACTAAAAGAAGTTGTGGATAATAAAGAAGATGACAGTGGAGAATATGAGTCAAACCAAGAAATGGTTGTAGAAACTGATTTAAATACAGACAGGGAAAACGATGTTCAGACCATTAGTAAAATAAAACAAAAAATAGAAATAGAACAGACGATAAACCCCGAAATGAGTCTAAGGAATTTGCAGAGACCATCCCTTATATCTTCTGTAGAAATTCAAATTTTTAGGGGTGACCCAGGAGAAAAGCCCATAGATCATCTAGACAGCATTAAAGAATTTTTCTGTCTGCACTCTATAGCAGAAAAGGAAAAGGTTATCCTAGCCAGCCACTACTTAAGAGAAGCTGCCAAGGCATGGTGGAAGCTATTAAAAAAACCACCTACCACGATCCAAGGATATGAAAAGGCCATTTTAAAAAAAATATTGGAGTGAAGAAAGGCAGGAGGGAATTTTGCATAGACTGAACACTCAGACGTATCAAGAAAACTGCAGACAGGTATATGCAGCCTACTTCATCCAGCAAGTAACCACATTCAAATCTCTAACAGCCTTCAAATATGAGGACCAACACATCATCCGGACGATCAGACATCATTTACCCCCATGGATCCAAAGAATCATGCTTGGAATGTGCCCTATGTCAATAGAAAAGACCATAGACTTTTTGACTGCAATAGACTATGGAAACTTGACACCAACCAGAAAAGACCAAGACTACAACCATTACAATGCCAGACAGTTAAAACCATATATGCCACCTGATCCAGGGAAACAATAAGACAAACATTAAATGACAGATATATATATATATATATATTCTAACCTAATAAATTGAAGAGATTCCTTTTCCTAATTAAATATTAGGAAATCCATTTGGAAGACCTCAACCTTCCGACTACTCTTGGTATAGTCCAGATAATAATAAACTTTACCCAATAATAATAGCTCTACGTTAGGTTAGTTCTATAATAATTCAGCTACAGCGATATGCAGTTCAGACAGAGATAGAATTAAAAAAAAAATATAATTAATAAAATAAATTTAAAAAGAAAATTATTAATAAACTACCATTCTTTCTCTATCCAAAACACATTCTCTGTGCTGTAAGTACGTGCACTGTTCGACAATGATGATGATGATTTTTCATGTCATTGTTAATATTACTGACTAAAATAAAATATTCATTAATTTGCCAATATGATCTCAATATTTTTGGGTTATTATACAATTAGATGTTTCAATCTCTTAAGCCATGCCACGCTTGTAATATTGATCTGAATTTGATCAATTATTAATTTAAGAGCACTTATAATAATGACACTAATCTCAGGGTTCTCTGTTATATTTAATAAAATTGCTCGGCAGTATTGTGTTGTCGCATATGACTGACATTCTGGTCGGCTATAGGAAACATTTACCTTATTTAAATTCCAGGTGTCTTCATCCACATATTAACTATTATAATATTTAATGAGATGATAACCATATTCAATAACAACGCATAATTTGGAATAATAAAGCCTTTTAAATCCAGAATCTCAGTCGGAATGATGAAAAGACAAGGGTGCTTTTGTGTCCTTCCATTATCCATGACAACACAATAATTTAACTAAGATTTATTACTTAGACACTTTACTTAAATGTGTATTCAACAATGTGCAACCAAAACTAGTAGTTTGGGAATAAAGTGATTTTACACACATATAAAATAAAATAAAATGTCTTGGTCTGAAGTTTTCAATTCCATAAATAATTTTTATTAAATTAAAATATAATGAAATGTTTTGATCTGCTTATAATTGTCTATCTGGTGTTTTGGATTTAAGATTTCATAAATGATTTTGGACCCAAGAAAGTATTGCAAGTATTATGCCAATACACTTTTATTTAGCACATAAGAAAAATGACTCAAAACAACTTGTAACAAGACGATAATTTATTATTAACTTATAACAAAATTCTAATTTATTATTATGATTTAACAGAAATATCTTTTATGATTAACATAGTAAACAAACATATACAATTTATTCGATCCCATATGGATAAAACAAAATATAACTAATATTAATTCGTCTATACTTTTAGACTTGGATTCGAACTACCTCTTCATCTTCTTTTTACATTTATGCAAATTGAATATAACAAAATAAATAGTATTATCGATACATTAACTCATTCGTTTAGTGTATCTTATATGAACGGTTACTTAAATTTATTGACTAACGATCTGTTTTAAAACAAAAATAATCTGATTCTAGGCAATGCGTACAAACAATTTTTATTATCATATCTTTAATTAAATGATAGTTTTTATTTAGATAACTTATTATAATTTATGGGTTACGTATCAGAAGTTACACTTATTATTTTAATGTTTACCTTAATAACAACTGAAGTTGTTATACACACTGTTTTTCTCAGTATAAGTTATATTGTGAGTGCTAATTAATCATTAACCTAAATTAAACCTAGTATTTGAACCCTCTATTGGCAAATGAAAATTTTTAATCACGCAATTTTAAAACTTACTCTCTCCATTGACTTACGTGTGGATTACCAGCACTATTCCGTCGCACAATTCAGACATTGATCATATACACTAGCACGCTATTTATACTAAATGGAGCTTGAGGAATTAACCTCCAATATACCCGTTATCTTGCCATAACTTTCTAAACAAACACAATATTCAACACCTTCCGTGGTGGAATTATCTCTATTTTCTCATGAGGAATAAGGAATAACACCGAAGGGCTGTAGAGTTAACTACTATATTAAAATAGTTTGGTGGGTCCTTGCCTCTTAATTGGGCATAATAGGAACACACACCAAATATAATCCTCTCCTGGGATTTTAACGAATGAAATACACTAAATACTATATAAAGTACTGATCGTCCTACTCTGAGAAGCGATCACTTGGGTTATAAACATACCCGAATACTAGATTTATCTATTCCCCTCATGGAAAATAAAGCTTTTGGGGAGATTATTTTCTATCCCACAAAATAGATACATTACAATTATTACTTAGGCGCATATTAAGCCTATACCGATGCTATATCGGGGCAAGACAAGCAAATACACTAATTACACTAAATTTATGTTCCGGGGTATACTTAGATCAGCGTCTGATATCAATGGATATCACAGAATACAATAATAATTTTCACCTTTGCCAAAGAAACATTCAACAAATAATAGGAAGTATAGTATTTTGAACTAAACCAAGTGAATGCGTTAATAAAGAATAATTGGGAATAAATTCCTTAATTAACATAGTATAAATTTGTTTCATACTTTAAATAAGTAATATTTTGTATAGCACTTCTCTTTAATTACTTCTGATAATTTTAACTAGATATTTTGCCTATTGAGTATCTAAATTTTTCTACTTTTACGCATCTAATATTTAAATTTATACTCATAACTGCATGTCATAAGTAAACACATTTTATAAAAAAAATATTTTTTTCCATGTCAAATATAAATTTAACCTAGAATAATTACATGAAAACATACCTTTATGATTACAAGGTCATTTACATATTACTTGAATAAATAGCCTTTAACCTGCTGATAAAAAAAAATACACATAATTTTACAGATTAGTAAAAAAAAAAAAAAAATCATTACTTAACAAGTGCTTATAATATCACTAAAAAAAAATGTTTTCCGTTGGGCACTTTATCCAGATGAAGAACTTGATCCATTCGTAGTTCACGAAGCAAATTTAAACAAGAAACACATTTTATTATTTCATTTATAAAAAGTTGCCTTCATTCTGGTGCACTTAATAGTAGGCAAAAGAAAACATAGCAGCGTGGATTTTAATTCTTCCTTGAATTAACTGCTATAATTTTGGGATCCAAGAAAACAATACAGATTTTAACATTACGAATATTTGACGATAAACGATCACATATACAATTCTTTTCTTTTACGATTGGCGATACGTATCATTTTTAGCTAGCTGGCTTATGAATAAAAGAATGCGCGAATTTTTCCAAAATATTATTTTTATTGACTGCAGCTGACTTACGTGGATATAAAGTTTTATGACTCCAATGGATGTATAATATAACATATTATATTATAGTTATAATTAAGTCACTAATGTTTATAGTTTTTATTCCTACTCTAGGAATTATAATTTTTCTTTAATAATGAATTCTCCGTAAATGCACACATACAAATTTTCCGATATTTGCCTTGAGAAAATTTATATTTCTTTTTAAAAAATATACAGGTGCATAAGTAAATATCATTTATTATTTATATTATTTCTCGATAATTTTCAGTGAATAAAACAGATTTTAACGTGGGGAACTTGCATTATTTTCTAAAGCAGACAATTTCTGTTAGAAAGAGCGCGAAACTTTTTGGTTAACTTTCCTTGGCTTTTATAATATGTCTTTTAATTCTAGTTTTTCTTTTATACCATGAAAAGATTATTAAATAAGGTAAAGTTAACAAATAATTAATTATTTCTTGGAAATTACTTATATTGCTTAGTTTAACTATAATGATATTTTCCGTGATCGCTGTAGTCAATACGGTGATCTCGAACTTTAGCATAAGATAGCACATTTTGAGTATAAAAAGCTTTAAAATAGGTAGAGCAATAGAAGCTTATGGATGTCCTATCAAAATATTTTAGCTAGACATGATATTGTTAAAATGTTACTTGAATTATATTTATTTCTGCAATAAAAAATATAAAAATTTGTTACCGAATTTCAGCACTGCTTCCTCTTGTAAAACTTATGTCAGACTAGATTTTCTACAAAGTTTCGCGGTCTTCTTTTAGCGACCTCTGACAGAAAAATCGTTATTTAATTATACATAAACAAAGGAAAGGAAAAAAAAAACTTATTACAGTCATATATTTTCATATGATTTAAATGGATTACAAAATAATTTGACAACTAATGAAAAATAATAAATATCTTTAACTAATAATGCTTATTAGTGATGTATAATTCTGTATACATTATTATCTAAATAATTTAAAAAAAATTATCAGAAGTTATTGTGCTTTATGATAAGACACTCATCTACTCTCCCCTCTACCCATCCAAAATCAATTACTGTTTATGAGATGTGCTTTTATACTATATTAAATTGCTCTTATTGTTAACATATTTTAACTAAATTATTTATGCTCTTCTTCAAAATGACATTGGATTACCAAATTTATTAGTTATTTGCTTAAAATACGTTAAAGTGAGTAAATAGCATACTTTATTAATCACTTAATATTATTATTATTTTACTTTTTATTTCCTAGAAAAGGATTGCATTGTTTTCCTGTGGAAATAATGCTAAATAAACCAAGTGTCAATAACACTAGGTTACAATATATATATATTGATCATAAATAACAAGTGATAGCAGGTTACGTGACTAACTTGTTTTTATTTTTCATATATATATATACACAGATGACCGACTGACATGACCATAGGGAAAATGAGACTTGATTAATGGACATATTTATAAGCTAGATAATATTTAAAAAAATGATCACAATGAGACGTATAATTTTTGTAGTTTGTACAGATGATATTCACGCTAATGCTGTTCTCCCAGAGTCTACCAGTTAGTCAAGTACACTTATGTGAATGTATCACGCATAAGTAAAGAGATTTTTTTTTCATTGTTTTGTTTTTGAAGTGAAAAAAAATGAAGCAGTCGGATCTGAGTTTGATCCTAGCTTCATGACATCTAGCCATAAGCCCACTTCAAACCCTAGTACTAACCTTAAATTTCCGATGCAATGAGGCTTTATACATTCAATCCATGCTAATTTCCATAAAGAATAACTTATTTCATAAATGCGTATTAAAATTAATTAGTTTCAGATTTAAATTGACCAATTTTATTAAAATTCATGATAGAATTATTCATGAATTTATATATTATAACTGCATGGATTGTGCGTATATATTTGTAAATATTTAAATATATATATTTGTTTGAAAGTTTCATTGCATCGGGAATGTTTGATTTTATTTTTAAATAATTTGTTAAAGTTTTATTGATTAAAAGCTACATTCTTTCGATAAGCTTTCAGATTTTCCCTTTCCAAAAACAACAGTTAAAGTTTTATTAATTAGAAAAAAAGATAAGGATTTCCTAATTAAAATCATTTTCTGATTTTAAGAATTCATTTTCTAATTAGAAAATGAATTCAAGTTAATGAGTTTGAAAGCCTTAACGAAGGAATGTATCTAAAAACAACCAGTAAATCTAAAAACATTGATAATGAAAGAAGTGCTAGCCCGAAGGCATCAAGAGGACAGATATATATATATAGCTCTGAAAAGTTTGGAAAAAAAAGCCATCTTTGTTGTAGAGAAGTACAGTAAACTCTGTGCATTTTAAATAGTGTTTCGATCATGGTAAGGGGCTAAATGTCAGGAATCTGGCTATCGGTTCCTGAAGTTCCCTGAAAATCTTCAATGGAGCTGTTGAAACTTTTCCAGACAAATCAAGCTGCCAAAATCAAATAAAATGCTGTTCAAGTAATCAATCAAATGGTGCCTACGTTTTTACCAACTTGGACGTGTAACCTAAGGATCAAGCCCGGAGGAAATGGGTAATATATTTCCATAATGAACCTTAAACTTTCTGGCCAGTTCTGAACTTTACTTTACACTCCCTTTAAGAGCTCTTTTCATTCTCTGTGTAAACTTACTTTTATTTATGCTATTATATCGTAATTCTCTCAACTTCTAGTCTCTAACTTTCTCTCTTCTTACTTGGAAGTTCATTTATTATATTATATATATATATATATATATATATATATAATATAAATGAACTTCCAAGTATAGATATATATATATATATATATATATATTTGTGTAATTTATTAATGTTGTTATTTTAATTATAGGCCAATAATCTTTCGATTCGATGAGCTCCTTTGTTCTATTTGCCTCACACAAATAATATAATATTAATTCTAATAGTAGTTCTTACCCATTAGAACTAGATTTATACAGTTCTATCAATCATCGAATCGAAAAAAATTATTAAATGTGTGTTATTTTTATAATTGGCTAATAATAAATTATTAGCTCCATTTCTAATCTATGCCACCGCTATTTTCTCATTTCACTAATATTTGTTTATTATTCAAATATAATCTTAAAATGTTTTTTGCAAAGGGCCAATAAAGGAATCAAATAAATATATTCTAATTCAACTTTATTATTTTCTATTAAGATTCAGGAAGGGCACGATGATTGGGGCACAATAAATATGATTTACAAATACTTTAAAATAGTTTTACTTAAAAACTCATTTGACTTTAATTCATTTGATCAAGTCATCACGTTGAGCATTCTATAATTGGGTTTTAGTTCTCAAACGGTGACTAGTAAGTCATCATCTTCAACGTTGCTGACGTAGGGCAATCTTCTGCTCCGTTAGGCTGGTCGGTGATCATATTTCTGTTATTTTAAATTATCGAGGAAGAAAGAACTTTCTCTCCTGTTCATATTAATCAAAGGGCATAAGACTTGTCAGATGCAAGCTGCCATGGGACTTCAATTATCGACTAGCTATCGTCTTTCAATTTCATTTTTTAGCTCATAATTGCTTGTAATTCGTGATGAAGTGATTCTAATTAAAGTCAAACAAATTCTCAGTTATATTTAATTAAATAAGTTTTCTAATAAAGATTAAAGTTATGCCCTAAAATACATATCTTGCTCTTCATGAATGGATTTGCGAATCTGAAAATAAATCTCACATTCTTTCGTATAAAATTAGAGTAACCGTTTCCTTTTACTAATGAATACCTTTATCTGCCTTTTATTTTCTTGTTGGGAGCATAGACATAGACTTTCAAATATTGCATAATATTCATTGGCATATAATAAGGTCCGCAACTCGTATTATAATTATAAACTTTGTTTAAGGACTAGAATTAATTAATTTAATCTTTATTTAAAATTCAAACCCAACAAATTATTATTATTATTAAATATTTTCTAAACACACTTGGTTTCTTAAGTTTTTTTATTCATAATTATTTTAATGTTAATGCTCGCTGTCTGTGTTGGCAACCCGAACATATACATATGATTCAATTTAAAAATTATCTTAGTTGATTGATTATCCAATATTAGTGTCAGTTCAGGGGTCTCTGATCCTCACCAACCGTTGAGGTAGTTTCTTGGCACATAGCACTATGCCGTCGATTTCTACTAATCTGAGCTCGTGAGTTGGGTTTGAATTCAGTTTGGTTCAGCTGAGTTTGGATCTGACTTGAAGTTTAGGTGGTGGGTTTTTCGACTGATACAATATATATATATCTGATGAAAATATCACACTGTAGAATAAAATTTTATTAATATTGATTTACTTAATTAATTGAATTAATTAAAAAGCCAATATATAAATATGTTTATCTAGTAGACAATCAAAATATTTAAATTTAGAAATCATTTGTTACAGTATATATTTTTTAATTTTACATCTTATTATTAAATTATAATATTTGTCAGATTTTTTTAGAGTTTTAAGTATTTTTTAAAATAATGTGTAAATATAACTAAAATTAAAAAAAAATAGATGTAAAAAAAGATTTTTTTAATGTAATGCTTTTATATAAATAGCTGTCTAAAAAGTACAAAATAACAAAGTAATCTGCCTTTTGGTTAATCTGCTATTGTTGGAAAATTTCAGAGATCTTAAAAACCTAGATTTGTTATGAAGCAATCAGAAAATGCGAAAATATTGTTATTTCATAAAAGCATTTGAGGCCTTTTTTATTTTTATGATTTATTTGAGCTTCAAATGCTTTTATAAAATGACAATACTCCTGCAATTTTCAATTGTTTTATAACAAGTTTAGATTCTTAAGATCTCATATTTTCCTAGAATCGCAAATTAACTGAGAGGGGATTTCTATGCTATTTTGCATTTAGCTTCTTCCATACACTATTTTGAAAATGTTATAAATAGAAGATTTCAGTCTTGATTTGAAGATATTTAATAATTTTAATAATTGTATAAAGAAATACTTTCAATATCCATTGTATATGATCACTATGGGTGTGCAAAAAATAACAATGCATATTGAATGTCAAAAAAATTATTTTTTATTCTGCACAAATTAATTCTGAGTGGTTTAATACAATGGTAGGTTGGAAGATTCTAGAAATCAAGGCTCAAAAGCATGACCCAGCTCTATCATTTCTGTGCTAATTCCAAAGTAATAAACAGTTTGATTTTTTAAAAATTAAAATACCCTGTTACAAGAAAATTAAGTAATACGAACCCATTACCTTTAATACATATAATCATTTATGTTGTCATGAAGAGATTAAATACGTATGAGGAATTAAATATATATATATATATGTAAATCAATATTGAACTTTTTTTTAAAAAAGAAAACAAATGGGGAAGGGATTAATTAGGCAATTTTTTTTAATGTTTATTATAAATTTAAAAAATACAGTTATACGCAAATATTTTTTTTTATATATTGTTATCGATTGTTTCAAATATAGATTTTTGTTTTGATCATATCTTAAATTAATGAGGGTAACGAAAAGAAATACTGTATATGCCTCTAAGCAATTCTTGGTTATACAACAATCATTAATTACTTTAAAAATTTTGAGAAAGCCAATGAATGTATTGTGAACTAAAAATACCAAGAATGATGCAACCAAAAGACAAAGGAAATGTTAAAGAAAGAAAATATTTTTAAAAGGTAAAAGTATTAAGAGAAATAGATCGAAGTGCCGATAAATTCTTTTTTTTGGAAAATGGACAAAGCAGTAAAAAAATAGTTAGATTGAAACAGCTGAGCAGGAGAGAATTGTGGACATCTTAATGCCAACATTTATAATGTCAAGGTAATAGCAGATACGTGAAGGGTGTTACCATCTGCCACCGATACGAAGCTGACTCTACCCACCACCTGCCCGCAGAAGAACCCAGGAACCTCATCAATAATCTATACTGCATAATACAAAACAAAATGAAAGGATCAAATCCAAAAGTATGAACAAATTCACTTTGGAAGATTACACCGTTGATAATTTAAATTGCGTCTCATTCATAATCCAAATAAACCTTAATACCGGACTTCACCAATAAAAGATATCACGCTTTTATAAAGTAAACCTTGATTACTTCAGGACCATAAAATTGAACTAGTTACCCTACATGATTGAATATTTTATAATCCAAACCCCGTGGTCCTTCAGGTAATATGAAATTTTTATTTTAATATAACTTGGAATTGCTTCTCGTTACCCTCTGAATAATTCTACTTGATTAGGCTATTATATCAAATTATAGCGTATATATATATATATATATATATATTGAATTAATATTTATTTGTTATTTATTAAAATTTTTTTTTGTTTTATTATGGTTATGGCTGGGTTATATTTTAATTTGGGAATGATATATGCTTTCGATCTTATAAATTATATGTTAAACTATTAATAATAAAAGTCATATATTTACCTTATAATTGAAGTTGTATATTGATTTATCATCTATATTTGCCTATTACTTTACCTGCCAAGATAAATAGAAAAATTATCTAAATACGTCCGATATGAATAGGCACGTAGATATATTAAGTATATTTTAGATTCAAATCTAACTTTTAAGAAATAGATTAAAGGGACTAACTCGGGGAATAAAGATTTAAAGATAGCATTCAAATCCACATTTATTAACATACCTCTGTTCATCCAATAGGTTTTCCTCCCAACCCTGAGAATGAGCTAGCTTGGGTCGGGCATCTCGTTAGGTAGGGAAAGTATAATTTTCACCATACAAGTGAGTCTGTCACTTGAGGTCAGCTATCAATTGACACTCATAAATATATTTTTTCCATATAAATTTTTTATAGATCTTACTCAAGGGACAATGGTAACTGGAAAAATTTTAATTTATTTTCGTAAATAAGATATACGCAAGATCTAGAAATTGTGTGTATAAAATATTAAAAAAAATGGTATAATTAATTTGTATTCGAATTCCACTTTGGTAGAGAGTGGTTAAATACTGTCTACAGGTGTTATGGCGACTAGACAATCATAGTATTTCCATCTGTTATACCGTGTGATACACTTTCCATGGTAAAGATTTATTATTATTTTTTTTTGCCAACCATTTAGAATGATAAAATGGGGTTGTCGGTTAATATATATATATATATATATATATATATATATATATATATATATATATATATATATATATATATATATATATATATATCATCAACCATTATCAATCCACTGCAGGATGAAGGTCTCTCCAAGTTTAATCCATCTCCGATCTTTAGCTTCTCTTCTCCACAACACCCCTGCACATTTTCTTATTTCATCCATCCATCTCACATGTGATCTCTTTCTCGGTCTTTTACAATCTCTTGGAATCCAGTTTAAAATTTCAATTGACCATCTATTATCATCTCTTCTAGCAATATGTCCAGCCCAACTCCATTTCAATCTTTTAATTTTTTCAATAAGGCCAGTAACACCTGTTTGTTGTCTTACCCATACATTGCGTTTTCGATCTCTTCTTGTTACTCCCAACATACATCTCTCCATACTCCTTTGAGTGGTCTGAAGTCTCTGTATTGCTCTTCTATTAAGTGTCCAAGTCTCAGATCCATAAGTAAGAACTGGTAAAACACATTTGTTAAAAACCATCCTTTTCAAACACATAGGCATATTTCCTTTTAGTATCAAGTTATTTCTACCAAAAGCACTCCAACCAAGTTCAATTCTATGATTAATTTCCTCCATTATGTTTCCATCTGTATTAATAATCTGACCAAGGTATTTGTAACTGTTAACTTCTTCTAATTCTTCATAATCAATCTTTATTTTCATATTTTGAGCAAATCGATTAAACATTACTTTAGTCTTTTTAACATTTATCTTTAGTCCTACTTTTCTACTTTCATGTGTTAACTCCTGCAACATTTCCTGCAGCTCTGAAGCATTATTTGCAAAAACAACTACATCATCTGCGAAATCTAAATGACTTAAATACTCTCCATTTACTTTCACTCCTTTAGTTTCCCATTTTAATCCACAAAATACTTCTTGCAGCACTGCTGTAAAGAGTTTTGGAGATATGGAGTCACCTTGTCTTACACCTTTCTCAATGTTGATTTTTCCAGTATCATTATGTAATCTAATTGTTGCTGTTGCATTTTTATAAATATTCTTTAAAATATGACAATATCCTGGATCTATACCTTGATGATCCAATGCTTTAATCACTGAAGAAATGTGTATAGAATCAAATGCCTTTTCATAATCTACAAATCCAAAATATAATGACAACTCATATTCGTTTGTCCTTTCTATGACTTCTCTCAATACCTGGATATGATCTATTGTACTAAAACCACTTTTAAATCCAGCTTGTTATCTTGGTTGGTGGAAATCCAAAGTTCTCTGTAGACGAATTGTAATTATCTTGGTAAAAATTTTATATAAAACTGATAAAAGGCTGATAGGTCTGTAATTTCTAATATCTTCTTTATCACCTTTTTTAAATATTAATATTATTACTGCATTCTTCTAATCTTCCGGTACATCTTTATCATTTAGACATTTGGTATATAACTTTGCTAAAATTATTTCTATTTCTTCACCTGCTTCTTTTAATATATCAATTATAATTCCATCATTTCCTGGAGCCTTTCTTTTCTTCATACATTTAATTGCATGTCTCACTTCTTCATTTAAAACTCTGGGCAATTCGGAAGTTATAATAGATATAGGAGATACTTGTTCTTTATTACTATATAATTCTTGATAAAAATCTTCTACCAATTTCATGATGTCATCTCTCTTTTTAGTAATAATTCCATCTTTTTTTCTTATTGCAGATATAAATTTCCTACCAATACCAAAATGTTGTTTAACATTCTTGAGACTTTTACTTTCTTCTACAGCTTTCCTTGCTATTTCACAGTTATGCTTTCTTATATCATTTTCAACTCTTTTCCGTACCATTTTACAAAATTCGAGATATTCAATTCTTTTTAATACATCATTTTTGTATATCTTCATATTCCTTTTTTTCTTCATAAATTCTCTAGTCTCAGTAGAAATTTTATTAGTCAATTGCTGCTTTTTTCTACCAGCTATGGTTGTTGCAGTTTTTAAAAGTGTATCAGTTATTTTCATATTAATTTCATTCAAATCTGAATCATGTTCAAAATCTCCTAACACGTGAAACCTATTTGTAAGTTCTAATTTAAATTCATTAGAATGTTTCTGAAAATTAGGAATATCAACTGTAAATATTGTTTTTCTTTATAATTTTTGTCTCTCTAGTTTTACATTAACAAGTAACTTACACCTTACTAATCGATGATCACTTCCTGTGTTAAATTTATTAAGAACATTACAATCTTGAAATATGTATTTTCTATTAGTCAAAATATAATCCAATTCTGCTGTACCTTCATTTGGATGCCTCCATGTCCATTTCCTTTTAACATTTTTCTCAAAAAATGAATTCATAATATAAAGTTTTTCTTTTTCTGCAAACTCCACAAGTCTATGTCCTCTCTCATTTCTATTACCATAACCAAAATTACCTACAACAATTTCATCTTTCATTTGTCTACCAATTCTAGCATTAAAGTCTCCCATAACAATTTTAAAATGTTGTTTACTCTGATCAAAAGCCTTTTGTACATCCATATAAAAATCTTCTACTATTTCATCACTATGAGAACTTGTTGGGGCATAAACGTGAATTATCTGCATTTGGTATCTGTTATTAAGTTGTATAACTAATCTTGCCACTCTGTCCGATACACCATCAATCTCCACAATATTGTTCTTCCACTTTTTATTTATAATAAATCCTACTCCACTTGTATTTGCAATATGTGTGCCTTTATAATAGAATATATGTCCACTTTTTAAATCAATTGTTTCTTCTCCTTTTCTTCTAACTTCACAAAGTCCAATAATGTCCCATTTAATATAAGACAGTTCTTCTTCTAATTCTTGCAATCTTCCTTCACTTGAAAGTGATCTGCAGTTGTAAGTACTTAAATAAAAAGTCATCATCAAATGGCAGCCTGGGTCCACAATCAGGGGATTCTTAGCACCCTCCGCCTTCGGCCACCAACCGCTGCCTTGGTTGGTGACTTTACAGCCTCCTGGGAATAAGGAATAAGGGCCATGCTTTATTTTTGTCTGTCATAATTGTATAGATGTATGGGAAAAATATTTATCATTTACACAAACATTCATTCTGCCTTATCAGGCACTGAGAAGAAAGACCATGGTGTTTCTTGATCTTAAACTCAGAGGTAAAAAGCCAATAAACTCACCATGCTGGCTAATGCGTGTTGGTGAGCAGCCCATCCATGTTCGTATACTATATGAATAATCACATAGTAATAACAGCTGCAACAACAAGAACGTATGGAGTGGACATTAGGAATTTGCCCTGCTCGGTTCCTTTAAGGCCTCCCAGAGGAATCAAAGGTTCTCCTTTCAGTTAATAGCAAACTCCTTTCTGCAGCCATATATATATATATATATATATATATATATATATATATATAAATTATTAATCAATGTCTGTATTCCAATTATAATAAAATATATATAATTATTCAAAACAATACAATAATTAATACAGTAACAATATTTTAAACAAATATATACCAATTTAATAGAAGTACTTTCAACTATCTATGTAGTCATTGTCAACTAGACTCAAATTGTATTAGAAAAAACCGTTACAAATGTAAACAAAAGTAATACGTCATACATCAATTTTCCCACAATTCATTAATTTTTATATTGGCTGCCTGTCTATTTATCAACTGTTACTTTTCACTTTTTATTAACATAGCTTCTTTAATTTTGCGTTTATTATTATTTCTTTCAATACACAGAATTTTAACTTTATTAAAATCAAAATCAAAAACATAATTACATGTTACATTATGATCAAAAAATACTGATGGTGATACATCATCATTTCTAACATTCTCTTGTCTTGATTTTTGCACTCGTTTATATAATAACAAATGCTCCCTTGATCTTTTCTCCAATGTACATCGAGATTCCCCAATATATGCCTTTCCACAAACACATAGCCATTTATATATTGCACAACTTTGATTTAAAATACTACACCTATTTTTGAATTATTTATTAATCTATTTAAATTAGGAGTAGTATAAAATGCAACTCGACATATATTTTTATATATCTGTTTTATAAATTTAACCTGTTCATTACAAATAAATGGTATTGATATCCAAGTATATTTTATTTTATCAATATCTATAGCATCTAAAATATTTCTATTATTATTAAACTTAGTAACAATATTATAAATTAATTTATGATCATATCCAACATTTAACAAATCCATAATAAATACATTTATGTTACTTATTTTATCAGAACTATATTTACATAATTTATTATTCCTAAATAAAAATGATTTTAAACCGGATAATTTATGTATTATTGGCACATTTGAATACCAAGGAATATATCCTCTTTTTTCAATATCTTTTATTACCATACAATAATCTAATTTATTTTTATTACGTGTAACTTTAATATCTAAATACTGAATTGACTTTTTTCTTCAAAAGATTTACTCCATTTTAAACCTTCTAAACTATTTAATTCATTGAATAATACAATTATAATATCTAAACTTCCACAAACGAAAACATCATCAACATACCTGTAATAAATTTTAATACCTTGGCAATATATATTAGTATTAAGAATTATATCTTCATATCTTGATACCACAAAACTACATATTTGTGAAACTACAGGAAGTCCCATAGGCCATCCGTAATCCATTTTATAATAATTTTCATTAAATATAGCATATATATTTTTATCAATAAAATATAATACATCATTTACAAATTTTACTTTTTTAACATCAACTTTTTTTAACATTAAAGCATCTAATATAATTTTTATAGATTTTAATCTATCTATTGAACCGTACATCTCACATATATCAAATGTACAAATACTATCATTATTATTAATATTAATATTTTGAATTTTCTTTACAAAATCAAACGATGAATTAATAGTATATTTTCCAAATCCAAGAACATCTTTTAATAATGTTTATGAAACATTATTAAAAGATGTTCTTGGATTTGGAAAATATACTATTAATTCATCATTTGATTTTGTAAAGAAAATTCAAAATATTAATATTAATAATAATGATAGTATTTGTACATTTGATATATGTGAGATGTACGGTTCAGTAGATAGATTAAAATCTATAAAAATTATATTAGATGCTTTAATGTTAAAAAAAGTTGATGTTAAAAAAGTAAAATTTGTAAATGATGTATTATATTTTATTGATAAAAATATATATGCTATATTTAATGAAAATTATTATAAAATGGATTACGGATGGCCTATGGGACTTCCTGTAGTTTCACAAATATGTAGTTTTGTGGTATCAAGATATGAAGATATAATTCTTAATACTAATATATATTGCCAAGGTATTAAAATTTATTACAGGTATGTTGATGATGTTTTCGTTTGTGGAAGTTTAGATATTATAATTGTATTATTCAATGAATTAAATAGTTTAGAAGGTTTAAAATGGAGTAAATCTTTTGAAGAAAAAAAGTCAATTCAGTATTTAGATATTAAAGTTACACGTAATAAAAATAAATTAGATTATTGTATGGTAATAAAAGATATTGAAAAAAGAGGATATATTCCTTGGTATTCAAATGTGCCAATAACACATAAATTATCCGGTTTAAAATCATTTTTATTTAGGAATAATAAATTATGTAAATATAGTTCTGATAAAATAAGTAACATAAATGTATTTATTATGGATTTGTTAAATGTTGGATATGATCATAAATTAATTTATAATATTGTTACTAAGTTTAATAATAATAGAAATATTTTAGATGCTATAGATATTGATAAAATAAAATATACTTGGATATCAATACCATTTATTTGTAATGAACAGGTTAAATTTATAAAACAGATATATAAAAATATATGTCGAAGTTGCATTTTATACTACTCCTAATTTAAATAGATTAATAAATAATTCAAAAAATAGGTGTAGTATTTTAAATCAAAGTTGTGCAATATATAAATGGCTATGTGTTTGTGGAAAGGCATATATTGGGGAATCTCGATGTACATTGGAGAAAAGATCAAGGGAGCATTTGTTATTATATAAACGAGTGCAAAAATCAAGACAAGAGAATGTTAGAAATGATGATGTATCACCATCAGTATTTTTTGATCATAATGTAACATGTAATTATGGTTTTGATTTTGATTTTAATAAAGTTAAAATTCTGTGTATTGAAAGAAATAATAATAAACGCAAAATTAAAGAAGCTATGTTAATAAAAAGTGAAAAGCAACAGTTGATAAATAGACAGGCAGCCAATATAAAAATTAATGAATTGTGGGAAAATTGATGTATGACGTATTACTTTTGTTTACATTTGTAACGGTTTTTTCTAATACAATTTGAGTCTAGTTGACAACGACTACATAGATAGTTGAAAGTACTTCTATTAAATTGGTATATATTTGTTTAAAATATTGTTACTGTATTAATTATTGTATTGTTTTGAATAATTATATATATATAATATAGATCTAAGAAATTAATAAATTAAGGAATTATGAATAATGAACTTATAGTCTTTCTTGACCAAAAGATTTGATTCTTCTTTTAGGTCGGTCATTGTTATTTATTTGAGAACTCTTTCTACATTTTCATATCATTATCAAAAATTTTATAATGGCATGAAATTGTTGAAAGAGTTTTCCTATATTAAATCATAAAAAGTCTATAAGTTCCTAATCCATAATCATTTGTTTCTATTGTTTACTAATCTGTTAGGTCTTTATTACATATATAACCATGTAAAGTTTCAATTTATTATATGCATATTATATTTTTATAAACGATTCATTGTGTCACTTATATATAGAACACATTAATAATAAGAGATGTTGCATTATATTGCTAAGCTTTAAGATTGTCATTCTGAATGTATATATAAATACAGAAAGTATAGATTTGAAAATAAAATTGTATAAATAAATAAACAATTTTACTATAACCAAAATGGTATTGGGATTAATATCTGAGCTCTTATAAGATTGATTTGTTTCCAAGCCATTGAATAAACTACAATACTGTAGCACATAAACAGCATAAAGTGGATAAATGTTGATAATTTTTATGCTTTCTATATGACCTCAATTGAAGTTCTATATACCTGTGACAATACATCTTTCTCCAATTATACATTTAAATTATTAAAGCATGTTTCTACTGGTCAAACTTTAGGTATTGTGATAATGTTAGCTTGATGATGATCATGTAATAAATATATTTCATTCAAACTGTTAGATCACATAATAATAACTTTGTAGACTATGGTAACTAATAACTATATCCTAAATTTGAAACTAAATGTCATTATTACACACATATTGCATAAAAGTGTATAACTGAAATATAGAATTGGAAATAAAGAAATATAAAATATTATAAATGTTAGCAAAACAAATAATTTAATAAAAAAGGGTTTGAATATTAATACAAAATGGACGTTTCTTAAGGCAAATAATTAATAAACTTATTGGCACCTATCTACATTCATATAAGTTTTATATATTCATTGGATTGCCTATTTTTACTATATTATTACGCGCATCAGCCCAAAATATACTGAAACCTTTTTATATTCTGCAAAAAAGAAAGTCTAATCATATCTAAGAAGGCAAAGCAAATTTTTTTCTTTCTTAAAACATGTTATAAACTCCTAAATCTGATAGATAATAATATATATCACAAGGGCAAGAGAAACAAGTATACTATATTTCAAATATTCATAAAACACTATATATTAAATAGTGAAATATACAATAAAATGAAAAACGGGATTTTTATTTTATGTTTATTTAGAAGGATATTTTTTAACTGAAACACACAGGCTTATTATATACCCGTGTTTATGTAATATATAGGGTATGAGCACAGACTTCCACATGACCCACTATTCTCCACACAATCTCATAACACTGAAATACTTGAACATATATATGTTGAAAAGATAAATAATCGCCAATATACGTATTTCATGCTAAACAAGCAATCATCAGTTGGTCCAGATTACCATCTCTATACATATGTGCTATAAGTGCTCAGACATATTAAGACAGTCAATCCTCATACTTTAATGGACAGGCTTCAATCCACTTCACACTCCAACTTTTCAATCGTCCATCCAATTGAAAATCTGATGATGGAATGCTCAAAGGCCACCATGTTTAAATAATGTCCTAATGTTTACTTAACTAGATTGAATTTTAATGAAAAGAAATTTCAAATTTTTAAAATATGCATTGTATTGTTTTACAGACAAAAAATATTTTTTTCTTTATATGAATAAACATACACAAAAAAGGGAGTAAGCAATGAATGGTGCAGGAAAAAGGCAGGATAATTTAGGAATTTATTAAACACTACCATTTGGAATTTATTGTTTACTCAAGCTTACACTAGATACCATAACTGCAGTAGCGGAAATAGATATATTAATATAAGCAAGGGTTATATAGTATTTTATTGGTTTTTATAAATATATTCACATTTGTAATATGTTTATTGTTAAATACAGCAGTTTTTTAGTAATAATAAACAAATCACTGATATATATATATATTTTAAAAATTGAAGTAGATATTTTTAATTATTTAATAATTGCTATTTATTTAAATATTATTGTTTTTATTGTAGCTTCATCTTTTGTTATGGGAAAGATTCAACTAACCAGTAAAGAACTCGGAAAAAGTTGCTTACATTGCAGATATCGGATTATTTTATTTTGTTTATTAATTGTTGTCCTTATAATGCTGTTAGCAATATATCCTCAGCATTATCGTTTTTCAAAAACAAACTGGTTTTCTGTTATTGATACTATAAATGAGACCGATGCCATAGATGGTTTTTCCTGTGGAATAAAAAAAGATCTAATTAGATTGTACACCAAGTTTGAGCAAAAAAACGTTGAAATTTCAATTCTGCGGGAACTAGAAAACTTTATTGAAACAATTAAATGCTCAATGTCAGAAAAAGTAAAAGAAAATAATATAAAGAAACCAGAAAAATTAGACATATGTCCTGAAATATATAAGGGTGCTGCATATGGACTGGATTATGGATTCAAACAAGGGTTTCAATATGAAAGTTGTTTAAATGCTAAACCTCTTTCTTCAGTGATTACTATTTTATTTAATGCAATAACAACAACATATAATGAAAAGAGTACCTTGGAATATTTACTTCACGAAATCGAAAAACTTTATCCCAATTTAATTATAATCGTTGGACTTTTAGAAAGCATGACTCTAAAGGAAATTTTATTTCCTCACATAAAAATTGTCACTGTTACCTTTACAACCTTAGATACTTCAGGTGTGATCTTAAATAAACTTATTAGAAAAGTTGAAACACCATATGTTTACATTGTTCGAGATATTGAAGATTTTACTTATCATTCCAGACTTCAAAGATTAATTGGAGTGTTAAGTAGCCACGACGAGGTTGCTTTAATTGGAGGAGCATTTAGAAACTCTGAAGGATATTGGTATCCCAATTGTTATCAAACGATATTACAAAATTATTATTTACAATACAAGGAAGGATATTATAAATCATCAAATGAGTGTATGTTTTGTGATTATTTTTTTGGTTCTTTTGCTGCTAAAACTAAGATTCTAAAAAATATTGCATTTGATCTGAAACTCCCCTCTGATTTAATTTATGAAGAATTGTTTTTTGAAATTCGCAACCACAGTTATTTAGCATTTAGTTGTCCTGATGTTTTGAGTTTTTTAAAAACTAAAACTATACCAGTAAGTTATCGCTTATCTTGGCTACAGTTTGCAAAAATGCATGAATTAAATAAAATAGTTCTTCCAAACAAAACGAACATTGATTTTACTTGTGATGAATTGGAAATAAATTGCTCACCTTATTCAACTATCAAGTCTTTTCTATTGCCTTTGTGTTGTCAATCAGTAATTATTGAACGTCTTAAAATAATTATTCAATATCTTGATCTTCATAATATTACTTACTACATTATCGATGGTACATTATTGGGAGCAGTAAAACTAGGAATACCTCTCCCTTGGGATTTAGATGCTGATATTCTTATGGATAGTGAAAAATCGGCCTTTTTAGAAAACAATGATTCAATATGGAATTCCAAAGGATTTACATCTGTAAAATATTCCACTGTAGATGACACATTAGCAAAACATGTTAAATATAGAATACGAATGTACTATAATGATTTATATTTTGAATTGTTTTCTACCCTTAATATTTCAGACTATACTGATTTGAAATATAATCATGTACCCACAAAAGTGAAATTTGCAAATCTTTATGTAAATTCACCAATTAATCCGGGATTAGTGTCAAGAAATCAATTTGGGAGAGAAATCTTAAAGCATAGCCAAAATTGGGCTGTTTTGGGACAAGGACTGTACTCAGATTATAAGCCTGGAAGTTTTCGTTCTTGTAGTAAACCATGGCATCATGCATGTTTAGATCATTTCCCAGCAGATGGAAACATGGCTTTTCGAACTCCATAATATTTGTGGCTATTAACTGTTATCATTTGACTATTTAATTTATATTAAATTGGATTAAGTATTCCGTTTTATTGGAAGCCGTTTTATAAGAATAAAAAATGTTTATTATATGCTATTTGTCTAAGATGTATGGATAGCACATGATAGGTAAAATCTTCATTACTCATTACAGTATTATATATAGTTTTTTGTATATATTTTAAAGCAAAGTATTCTTGTCAAGCGTTGGTGGCCTAGTAGTTAGCATAGCTGCCTTCCAAGCATCTGGCCCGGATTTGCTTCCAGGTCAACTCTTTGACATATGAAAAAAAAGTTAATTATACTTCAGTTCATTTTGATATATATAGAAGAGCATATTTTCCAAAATAAATAAATAACTATTTATAATAGACTTTGTGTGTAACAGAAATTTTCATATTTTAAAATATAGGGGATAGTAAGAAGCATTCTAAACATTAACGTGTACAAGGAATTAGGACGAATTTATCCTCGTGTTACATTTATATAAATACATGCACATATAGGCGCACATACATACATACATATAAAATATATATTGTCAGAATGGTAGTCTCTCAAATTATGCTGCGATATTTGATTGCAAAGTCATCCAGCGTCAACGCTATAATGCAGCGGGCAGAAATGAAACATTCATTTATTTCCAAGATTGTTGTGCTAAATACCACATGTAGAAGATTTTTTGATACTATTTAATTTTCTTTACATACATGACGATTTGTTGTTTGTTTACAAGATTATTAAAATGGATGTGGTTAGTTCTTCCTTTGTAAATTGAATTATAAATTGATTTGCGGGAGGTTTCATGGATGATTCCGATTATTTAAATTTTATATTCTCCAGTATTAGGATTTGTTTAGATATTTATATAATAACTTGAGTACAAATGAAAGTGTTTCATTTTCGTTCATTCTGTCACAATTTTGCATCAAATATCACATTTGAGTTAAAAGGTTCGCTTCCCGGTCAACGCACTTGACACATAAAAAAAAAAAATCATAAAATTCTAAAAGATAAAAAAAATTTTTTTTGGTGACTATATTTCATTATTTGATATTAAATTTACTATATATATATAATCAGATATAATAAACAAAAAAACTCTGAAAGAAATTCTACAATATTCAAAATACCAATATGTAAAAATAAATGATTTACAGTATATCCGCCATCATTATTAGCAGATATGCAGCTGGCTGTAGCTCTTATTTATTTTTATATATTAGTATTTTGAATTTTGTAGAATTTATTCCAGAGTATTTTGTTTATTATATTTATTTTATCTGAGTATATATATATAAAAAAAGAGAGAAAGTTAAAAAACCATTTAATTATCTATTGTAGAACAAAACACTTCTCTGATGAACCTTTATAAAAAGTAGTAGAAAAGGCATTAATCACCAAGCTTGCCAATTGCCAGTGACAAATGAGTGTTATTTAATTTTTGTTTTATTCTTTAGCCAAGAATAGATGTATATTTATTGTTCTAACTATCCACTTCAAATTTGAACTCAAATAATAGGAATGACAAAAGGATGTGCTACGATTAAACTTCGAGACCTTTTTATATCTGGTAACTTATTTATGGAATAACTAACTTCATCAACAATAGATTCCCAAATAAACATTTTCTATCATTCTGCCAATAATCCAACTTTCTCATATCAGAATCAATCTATTGGCTAGACAAAAGCCGTTTTAGACTAACAGATGCACATTGTTATAAAAAAGTAGGCATTATTCATACCTTATTGAAAAAGATTCTTTGGAACCTAACTTAATTGCTTAATTCAGCATCAAATAATTAATAACCATAATTTATTTTATAGATTCATTAAAGTTATTAGCATAAGTTAAGACTCGTTAAAATTATTAGCATACTGTATAATATAAAGACACAAAAACAAAATTAAGTACTTTAAAATTAATTGAAAAACGTCTTTCAACATGTCACTATCATACTCATGGTTGTCAAGATAATATTTTACCATAGTATAAAAAAACAATTTTTTATTTATTTAAACCATAATGGCTCCCTGCTACTTCATTTTGTGTTTATTTTGTGCAACAAATCAATCAAGCTTCTTTGATTTTCTTCCTTACATTTTTTTCATAAATTATCTTTTTATGATTATAAGTATTGGTGAAATAATATTTAAATATATGTAACTGAAAAGTGGAAGTAAGAACCACTGAGTTATGTAATATCAAAAACCATGAAAAATAGAATGATACTATATATATAATACATATTTTGCGGGTTCATCTGTGTTAAAATATTTTAAATATTGATATAACAACGTTTCGACTTGGTCACACAAATCATCCACTGGGTGATAAAAGGTAGAAAGACGGTTGTAGAGGCGCTACAATCACTGATTTGAAAAAACGTTAAAGTTTCACCAATAGCAAAAATGTTAAATTAAGATTGTTTTTTTTAAAAAAATCTTTCCAAATAGGAGGAAGTTTGCATGCATCATCTTCGCTTATTGATACAATCTGGCCTTTTAATGCAACCTGTGAAAATCTTCGTATCAATATATATTTATATATAAATGTTAACTAGATCATATAAACAGTAATGCTAGTATATTAGATATATTCCCTCTAGTCATCGGACAATATTGCAATAACAAAGTTGCAGTCACTTTAAAATTGGTTCTCTTTATATATCTAGAAGATTAGCATGAAGAACTATATAAGGAGGTTTGAGAATAAATCAACCTAATAATTTGTTGTGAATTATTTGTTAACAGATTGATTATTAATGTTATAACAAAGCAAAGACTTTTATTCTATTTTTAAACTTAGTAATTAACCTTTAAATGCTAAATATATAGCAGAAAACAAACACTAAGCGAAAATATATGATTTTTAAAATAGATCGTTTAAACAATAATGCTGTTATAACAAATGAGACATTGCCCGCTCAGTGATCTGCATACGATAATAAGAAAGTGAAAGCCAATTTCAAATTAGTTTTTTTTTATATATTAAGAAAATTGTCCTGAACAATTGTTTTATTACATATCTTGTTTAAACCACTAAACATCACATGATCACTATCTCATACTAGCACATAATTATTATTAAACAATTCAAAACAAAGCAAAACTCTCCATATAGTAGTGCCATCTTGTGCTAACAAGAGCAATCAATGGATGCCAGAAGGCTTGTGCATAAAATCCCTATCTAGTGCCTACTCATCCATTATCCCCAGACTAGTTTCTGGCTTGTGGCCTTCATCAGTGAGGAGGCTTGGATCTGAGAGCACTGCACCTAGATCTTAGGATCTAATGCAACCCTCTAGCACCCACCTTTTAAGTCTATTTAACTACAAAACTATGAGAATGAAATTGAAAACACAATATTTTCAATCCAAGATCAATAGCCTATATAGTCATATGGGTCTGAACTCAATTCAGAACCCATACACTTTGCTGTCTTTGGCTCTCCAACAACCACAGCCATCACTATCCTATTAGGCAGGATTGGTGTTAAACCACTAAACATCACATGACTACTATCTCATAGTAGCATGTAATTGTTATTAAACAATTCAAAACAAAGCAAAACTCTCCATATAGTAGTGTCATCTTGTGCTAACAAGAGCAATCAATGGATGCCAGAAGGTATGAGATAGTGATCATGTGATGTTTAGTGGTTTAACACCGATCCCGCCTAATAGGATAGTGGTAGCTGTGGTTGTTGGAGAGCCAAAGACACCAAAGTGTATGGGTGCTGAATTGAGTTCAGACCCATATGACTATATAGGCTATTGAGCTTGGAGTGAAAATATTAATTGTGTTTTCAATTTCATTCTCATAGTTTTGTAGTTAAATAGAGTTAAAAGGTGGAGGATTGCATTAGATCCTAAGATCTAAGTGCAGTGCTCTCAGATCCAAGGCTCCTCACTGATGAAGGCCACAAGCCAGAAACTAGTCTGGGGATATTGGATGAGTAGGCACTAGATAGGGATTTTATGCACAAGCCTTCTGGCATCCATTGATTGCTCTTGTTAGCACAAGATGACACTACTATATGGAGAGTTTTGCTTTGTTTTGAATTGTTTAATATCTTGTTTAATGATTTATTATAAAGTTTAAAAATAAATGTATTTTTTTACTTTATTACATAAAAAACCAATCTGTTAAGAAATAATTGACAATTAATAATCAGATTGTTTTATTCTCATATCTCCAATAATTATTCGGAACAATCTTAATAATATATAAAGAGAATCAATTTTAAAGTGACTACTACTTTCTTTTTACCATATTGTGGGATGTCTAGAGAGAGGGTATCTCATTTTTTATAACATTATTATTGTTTAAACAATTATATATTTTTATTTAGAGATTGTTTTCCTTTTATATATCATCATCAGTATCATCAATCATTATCAATTCATTGCAGGATGAAGGTCTCTCCAAGTTCATATACTTTCTTGTTTCATCAATCCATCTAACATGCGGTACCTTTCTGAGTCTTTTACAATCATTAGGAATCCAGTTTAATATTTCAATTGTCCATCTATTATCATCTCTTTTAGAAATATGTGTAGCCCAACAATTATATATATATTGAAATGGGAAATCCCTTGCTGTTTCATCATCAATCTAGTAGCCCACTCGTCTGTGTTAGATTCGAATCTCATTTAAACTATAATATGTAAAATAAAACTACAATTTGCTGTCATGGCTAACTGAACAGCATTATATATTTACATACGAAAGAACGCTATAATTAGATAGGTTTGATAGAATTATAGCGTATTATTATTAATATCGCGTTTATTTTAAAAAAAAAAATACTTTTATTATGTTAAATAATGATAAGGTTCAATTTATTAATAAATTTATTATTTTAATTTGTATGTGGATATATAATCCAAACTATATTTGTAATGTATATAGGGGTGGCATGATTTAAAACATTAAAATGTGTTATATATTTAAAATGGTAAAAGATGAAAATATTTTAAAATGTTTATTTAAAAATGTTAAAAAGGTTTTCTTTCAAATGTGCCGAGAAGTCTCCTTTAAAAAAATTAAGATTCTTTTTTTTCTTAGAATTAAAAGTTGGTTAGAAACAGTTACTGTAGTAAACAAGTATTTAATTAGTGACCGCACCTACCTTGGGTCAAATTACAAAGTCATTTTAAAATCTGGCTAATCGAAATTGTGTCAGATGTAAACATTTAAGTTATTTTTGAATTAAATATGTTTATGGTAAAATAGTTTTACAAAATAACCATAAAAATTATAACTGAAATATTTTAATAGCTTATCAAATATTTAAGATCAAAACTACATGTTTTTAGAATTTAATTAAAACGGAATTAAGTCAAAGTTATAACACCTAAGAAACTTATCAGCATATTTGAAAGCAGATTGTATGTTAGCAAAATTAATTAAAAAAATGTAATCATGAAACAAAGAAAAATTTCTAAAGGTGTTAAGCTGATAAGAAAAAGATATAAATGGGCCATATTTTGAGCGGGAGGATAGACTGGGAGATCGATAATACAGTAGATTACTGAGAGCTATAATACAAGAGAGAACTGACTGAAATCTATATACTGAGAAGAGACTCCATTTCGAAGTGCATTTTATATTAAAAAAAATCAAATTAGTTTTGAACTGAGATGTCCGGCTAGTTTGGCCATCTTAGCTGTCACTCCATAAGGAGGCGATGGGTTCGTTTCCATCTGACACCATTTATAACCAAGAGTGCCGCTATACCATCTAACTGAAAAGAAGAATGCCGCTATAATATCTGCAGACCACCCGTAAAAGAAGAGCATGCTGCAAGCCACCCAGGAAACTCACCAAGCTCCAGCTCAAGAATCTAATAATACCGGTAAATCACTTTAAACTGCAGAGCTCTGTCTATTTTCTGTATATATTTCCGTATATTTTATGTATAATTTTAAACTACCTTTTTAAATTCTAGTTAGCTAACTAACCACTCAGTATATTTTAATGTTAAAGCTTTTCTTTTATTATTTTAAAAATGATTCACTTGCTTTTAAAATTTCCTTCCTTAAGGAATTAATTAATGTTTCTACTTTAAACTATCACTGCAGTCATGTCTCTAGTTATTTTTTATTTATCACATAGTTTTAATATTTGTTATATGTATTTTATGATATGCTGATGCTTCGAAACAGCGAATACTAAATTTTAATATTTTAAGAAGAGAATAATTAAAACCTCTTCACGTAATTATTTATAATCTTATTTCTGTGCGCTGTTTTGAAACCCTCTTAAGAAAATAGTAATGACTCACTCGTTATTATTTAATATTTTTTGATAATTGTTTAATTGTAAATTTTTGCAATGTGGCTTGTTAACCTTGATAAATTTTTATAAGTATATTTGCTATTTAAGCTATTTATTAATCCCTTCAAATATACTTTCCTTCCTTTTAAATACTTGTCATTTGATCAATAACAAATTAGAATTAGCTGGAACAGCAAAGATTATCTGTAATTATTCCTGTCTATAGCATATATTTTATCATGCTACCTAAGAGTTGGCTTCTATTTGATTAAGCTAATAAGCTATTGTTCTTGCTTATAGAATATAAATTTAACAAATGCTTTGCTTGGCAGATGTGATTTATTCACTTTAATATTTTTTCATTTTGCTGCCACATATATTTATGTAAATAAGATGTAGCCTCAGTTAAGCCAGCACATCTTTCTCTCATAGGGTAGAGCAGTCACGATGCTTGAGTTTAAGGCCAGGTTAGCACGTAAGTCCACCACCTTTCTGAACTATTCGTTCCTTTTCATGCAGCTTAACAATCGGTTTTCAGGGTACTGGCATTTGTTGCAGAAACCCTTGATCTACCAATCCATCTGCAGAGCGACTTTATTATTGTATTGCTGAAGCTATAATGCATTAGTACATCCAGAGCAGCCAACTCTACCTCCCTATTTTAGTTCTTTCAGCAATTGGCTGAGATATTCTTAAAAGTCCGGTCAATCTAAGTTATTGCAGCCCTATTTAGGCTAAATAAATAAATATAAACAGCCGAAAAACTTCTACCATAAGTGTTGACCAAGGTTTAGTTTAATTATTAGTATTCAGCCACACACCAAGAGGAGTCTGCATATGTTACATGATAGACATGGCATAGTGATAAGCTATTTATTTAAATGCCTGCTTGCATTTATTATATGTAAATCCGTAAATAATTGTATACAAATTGTAAGATGAATAATTGCTGCGTTCATCTTATTTAAAATGTAAATTTAATGATTAATCTTACCAAAGAATCTGTCCAAACTCTTCAGCCATTAAATGCCTGCGTGCATTTTTACATGTGTAAAATTTGTAAGAAATAGTTTAGATCAAACTTATTATTGAAGAAATTAAACTTTAGTAAATTAACCTAGTCCACTCTCAGTTTCATTATTCAATCCAATTCTCATTATTATTATGTTACAGAATGTGCATATTTAAAGGTCTCCATTAAGTTAGCTATTCGTTAGATACAATCAATTTGTAATTTAATTATGTGTCTCATTGTTTCTCCCTGACCTATGTCGGCCGCGAATAAAAAGGTATGCTCCATGTAATTTCAAGGTGGTCATTCGTAGGGTCTTGAGTCTTGGAGTACTGGCTTACGAGTTGAAGTGTGGTTGGACTTGGGATGTCACAGTCCTAGTCTGGTCAGCTTCAGTCTCTTTTGCTTGGATTCTGAATTCTGTTATGTGAATGTACAAACTTGACTGTTACAAAATATATTTTTTTTCCCGCGTTTGGATGCCCATCGTGTGGCTATTCGATATTCCCACACCCTGCAATACCCTGTAGAGCATTTAATATGTACATATAATGTTTTTTTACCTTCCATTTTAAATAATAATGAATAATATATATGTAGTATTTTATTATTTTTTTTCCCGCATTTGTACGCCCAAATCGTGGGGCCTGTAATTTATTTCCACCCCTGAGAAGATTAATGAGTATAGAGATAAAATTCTTTGTTCAAAATTAATGATTTTAAATTAATTTTTCCTTGTCCAAAATAATGTCTATGTATAGATTTTTTTTCCTGCATTTGGTCGCCCATTTGTTGGGACTTTGTTAATTATTCCCACACCCTGCAATACCCAGTATAGTATTTAAGTATATAGTGTTTGTTTTTTTCTTTTCTAAATAACACTGAAAGAAAAATATGTATATGTATAAAATTTTTTTTTTTTCCAGGTTTGTTTCTCTTGACCTATCGAAAAAAATATTTGTAATTCATGTAGAGTATTCTTTCTGGATATAATATAATAATAAAACAAAAGTAAATAAGTAAATAAATCAGGAGAAATGTCAATCAATCAATTCCATGCACTGAATAGGTCATTACATATATATATATATATATATATATATATATATATATATATATGCAAATGCATAGTAAAAATTATGTTTTTTTTATTAAATATTTTATGAATTTTATGTAATCT